>JASAMX010003215.1:0-23707 GCA_030248175.1 Microlaimidae sp. YZB2_3 | reverse complement strand
CTCCTCCATATATGATTTCTAGTTGAACCACAGAAATATATAAACACATTATTAATAAAAGAATTAAAAAATAAAAATTGTAAGTTGCAATAAGGTCTTATTTCAATTTTACACAGTTTTAAAGCATTTATAAGCTTGTTTTACGTTTTTTACGTGTTTTAAGCCCATTTTAAGGCAGCGCGGAAATATTGGTACACCACCCCTCAAATTTTGGGTCTTGCCGGACACCCCCCCCCCCAAAAATTTGACCCTCTGCATACCCCCCCAAAATCCGAGAGACTGCCCACCTATGGGCCGGACCGTTCTCGAGCTTTGGGCGGGAGGGGGGCCCCTGGATTTTTTCTAATTGGGGGGGTCCAAAATTTTGGCTCTAGGGGGTGCATCCCTCTGTCCCCCCCAAAAACTCCTATGGTTAGACCTATACATGGGCACGGGAGAGAGTTCCCCCCACCCTAAATTCTAAGAAGGGGGGTTTAACCCCCCACTTAGAAGTGGGGGGGGGGAGAAAAGGTTAATCTCCCAATTTTGGAAAAATGAAGAAAGAAAAAAAAAGAAATTTTAGAAAAGTCTTTAAAATGACTTCTAACTGCCTCCAAAGTTAAGTTTTGAGTTCAAAATAAATGTTTTAAACATTAAAAAGCTTAAAAATGCAATAAAAAGGGCTTTTTGACCTAAAATTATCGTTTTTTACCTATTTTTACTTTAAAATCGAAAAACTATCAGGGTAAAATGCACTCCAAAAAAAACGATATCGGTATTTTGCGTTTCTCGGATTCTAACCCCCTCCCCCCACTCCGGACCAACTTGCCCATGTATGGGTGCGGGTATATATATATACAGACCTGTGCATGGTCTGGAAATGACCCCCCGCTTTATTGAAGGGTTTGCCCCCCGCCGTTTTATTGCCCCCCCCCCGCCAAAAAATGAAAAAGTACCCTTCTCATCCAATTTTTTGCCGCATATAACAACGGCGTCCTAATTTTTTCGATATAACTACGCATCCAAAAACTTCTAAGAGGCTCTTGCTTACAGGGTTTGGTCTGGTTTCCAGCGAAGGCGTAGTCAGAGGTCTGAAGGTCCTTGTTCTCTAAACCTCTCATTGGTAAAATTTTTGGAAGTTCATAAATGCCACATTTTTTTTTAAAAAAACGTTTAATAATGCATAATTATGTAGGAACAATGTATTATATATAAAGTTTTATATACATTTATGATTTATATATACGGTTTTTTAACGTTTCTAAAAAAACCACCGCCCCTGAAATTTCAGGGTAGAGAGGGAAACGGAACCCCCTCTCTCCATCGATCTGGAAGGCTGTCTCTTCTCAGAACACCCTCTCCTTTAATGTTGGTCATGTGCACGTTACAGAAGAATGGTAGGAATCAAGAATATATAACCCTGGGAAATTACCAACTGAATTAAACTTCTGACCAAACTTTTGCTACAAAAGTCGCACAACTAGCAAAAATGGCACGATTTTTGCTACACAAAGCGGCGCATGTATCACCTTTGTAGCAAAATTTTTGCCAATCAATACAATCGTACATTCGCTTTTTGTTATGCAAGTAGAAACAGAATAGTATAGGAGACAGTGAAAAACACAATTTTCTTCGCAATAGAAGATAATAAAGATTTTATACCATAAGAAAAAATGATGGGTCCATGCATTCCTTTATTCTATTTCGTATTATGAAACACTATTTTAAGTATTTCCAAAAAATATTTTTCTTTGAATGCGGGAAAACGTATATAAAAGAACCTGCTGCAATTTATTATTAAATTTACATTTTTCTTTAATTATACTACACTGATTTTTATGATTACAGTACGGCACCTGAGAAATTAGGGGAACAGTTGTAACGTTAAGTGTTAAAAAACCGCGCACAGTTTGACGGTAAGTAACACAAATTGCAAATTAGTGTAATTTCAAGATTTGTTTTATAAAAATTGGTGAGAGGCACCCCCATTGGTTTATAATACATATTACAATTTCAACAAACAATTATACTTTAGATTGTAATGTTTAGGTTAAACGTGTATATTATACAAATTATAGAAAAGTATAAATATCATATTCTTTCTCAATTTTCTTTTTTATAAAAAATAGTTTGGTAAAATTTAAATTCAAGATTTGTATTAGAGCGTAGGTACTAAAAATTAATTTCATAAAAAACAAATGCTTTTTAAACAGCTCACATCTATTATTTGTGTAAAAAATGTCTACTAAGCCCAATATCCATCTAAAAACTGTTTTTTTTATATTTTAAAAATATTAGTATTATTAACCACCACAAACTAATTGTGATACCCTCCAAATATTTATAAAACCACACAGAAACCACTCACTCTTCTTTAAAACACAATAACAGCCCTACAACAACAGTGTACAGTCTGCACAATTTTCTTCTTCGCTACCGACTAACCATATGACGAAAGATAAATCTTGACGTAATATGAACGGAAAAAGGAAGATGTTGCGTCCATATCTCCAAAGATAGAAAATATTGCTTTAAATACCAATCGCTTATATAGGCACAGGCAACCAAAAAATTAAAACAAAAAACAATTTTCATGGAAATTAGATATATATGTATCTAATAAACAACAATGACAATTTATTTTTATTTTCATAGTATAATAGTAATAATGTAGCGGAAATTGTTTTTTAGTTTTGTATAACCGTAGACCTGTGCTCTGCCCCCAGGGGTTTTATTGAAGGAGGGCAATTCCAAAACGGGGGGCACGGGGGGCAACTTTTTTGAAACGGGAGGGACAATAAAACGGGGGGGGGGGCAAGCAGAGGAAAGAAGAAGGGGAAAAAAAAGAAAAGAAAAGTGTGGGATTGGGAGGAGATTTTTTTTTTTTTTGGGGGGGGGGGGCAAAGGGGGGGGCACCTTTAGCGGGGGGTTTTCCTCCGGTCTGTATATATATATCCCCACCCATATATGGGCAAGTTGGTCCGGAGTGGGGGGGGGGGTTAAAATCCGAGAAACGCATTATACCCATATCGTTTTTTTCTGGAGTGCATTTTACTCGTATGGTTTTTCGATTTTGAAGGAAAAATAGGTAAAAAAAAACATAATTTTAGGTCAAAAAGCCCTTTTTATTGCATTTTTGGGCATTTTTTGCTTTAAACTTTCATTTTGACCTCAAAAATTAAGTTCAGAGGCAGTTAGAAATCATTTTAAAGACATTTGTTTTCTTCGTTTTTCCAAAATTGGGGAGGTAACCTTTTCTTTCCCTCCCCCCAACTTCTGAGTGGGGGGGTTAAACCACCCATGTCAGAATTTGAAGGGGGGTTAACCCCTCCCTGTGCCCATGTATAGGTCTCCATGGAGTTTTGGGTGGGGAGAGGGTAAATCCCCTAAAACAGGGTTTCCAGCAAGAAAAAATCAGGGAGGTCCCGGCGCGCACAAAGCTCGAGAGAGGTCAGGCCATAGGTGGGCAGCCTCTCGGATTTTTGGGGGGTAGAGGGGGGAGGGGTCAAATTTTAGGGGGGGGTGTCCGGCAAGACCCAAATTTTGAGGGGGGTGTACCCAATATTTCCGCGCTGCCTTAAAATGGGCTTAAAACGCGTAAAAAAACGTAAAACAAGCTTATAAATGCTTTAAAACTGTGTAAAATTGAAATAAGACCTTATTGCAACTTACAAATTTTATTTTTTAATTCTTTTATTAATAATGTGTTTATATATTTTTATAATTAGATTAGAAATCATAGTTTTTTTAATAATTACTTAATAATAGAATAATAATATTATTGTCTTGATTATAAAGTCAAGTATCACAAACTTTTTAATGCATAATCTTATATTTAATTAAAGATTATATACATACATGGGCGTAGCCAGGGGGGGGTCTAGACACCTCTTTTAGGTCGGCAAAGGGAAAAATTTGGGGTTAGACAGACCCCCCCCCCTTTTGCAGTGGCGTGCCCAGGATTTCATTTCGGGGGGGCGGTCTGGGGGCCCTACTAACCCTGATGGGGGTTCTGGGGGGGCGGCAGCCCCCCAGACGGGGGTCATGGGGCGGAGCCCCTTGTCAGGGGGGGAGGGGGGGGGGTCCGGGGGCAGAATGCCCCCCGGGGGAGAAAATTTTTATTTTAAGGCGCTAAAATACACTTGAAATTTTAATTCCAGATGATACTTATTACAAAATTTAAGGTTTCTTATAACTACACATTTAAAACATGCGTTTAAAACGTTAATTAAAGGATAATAGTGTTTATAGTAGTTTTATTAAACTGTATACCTTAACTACTGAACGGGATAATCGATTTGTAATCGAAAAACTAAGATAAACTTATCAATTAACAATTAACTCTCCGCGCGAAGCGCGGAAAATTTTTTTTAGTCGTTTTATAACACTTAAAAATTTTTCTCCGGGAGGCGAATTTGGGGGGGGGGTGTCCCCGGGTACCCCAAATTTAGGGGGGGGGTGTCAGCAAAATCCGAAATTTTGAGGGGGTATAACCCCCTTACCCCCCCCCCCTGCCCACCTATGGTCGTCCCGCCCCCCTCCCCCCCCCCCCCCAATTTTGGGAGGATTTTTTTTTTTCTGTAAAAAAGGGGGTTTTTTTGTAAAAAAGGGTGTTGTTAAATTTTTTTTTTTTGGTTAAGAGGTGTTGTTTTATAGAGTATATTTTTGTACTAAAAAAAACTTTATTTTTTTGTTTTAAAAAATTTTGTTAAAAAATTGAACTCCTCTGACCCCCCCAAAAAATTTTGGCCTTCCACCCGGGGGTGGACCCCCCTAGCGGAGCCGACCAAAAACACCCATGGGTCTAACCGTCTAACCCAAAATTTTTCCCATTGCCGACACAAAAAGGGGGGGGGTCTTTAGACTAGATCACCTAGACCATACATGGGCACGGGGGGGCGGGAGGGGGGTTGGGGGGGTTAACCCCCCAAATTCTGAGAAGGGGGGTTTAAACCCCCTACTCAGAAGTGGGGGGAAAGGTTAAACCCCCCCCCAATTTTGGAAAAATGAAGAAAAAAATGTCTTTAAAATGACTTCTAACTGCCTCCAAACTTAAGTTTTGAGGTCAAAATGAATGTTTTAAGCAATAAAAAGCTCAAAAATGCAATAAAAAAAGGCTTTTTGACCTAAAATTAGCGTTTTTTTACCAATTTTTCCTTCAAAATCGAAAAATGATATGGGTAAAATGCATTTAAAAAAACGATATGGGTATTTTGCGTTTCTCAGATTTTAACCCCCCCCCCCCCACTCCGGACCAACTTGCCCATGTATGCCCTAGAATCCCCTGGCTACGCCCATGACACCAAAAATTAACACGAAAAAGTTGTTTTTTACCTTTTTTAACCCCAAAATTTGAAAAATTTGACATTTTACAAAAAAATTTTCTCGAAAAATGAGTTCACCTATCTAAATTTGGCTTTTAAAAAAACTGCAAAAATTTCGCAAATAGGTCAAAATGGCGCACTAACGGGGGAGGAGCGGAGGAGGTACATCACAGCCACTTATATAGTTAATAAATAATTATAATATATATAAACTCAAAACGAACAAGTAAATTAATTACAGCTAAGTCACACACACATAGATGAACAAGAGGAGGGGGTAGAGTGGGGTCCACCCCCTCTAGCCTCGAAATTTTGCCTCCCCCCTAGAAAAAAATCCTGGGCCCCCCTTTCCCCCAAATTTTAGAATTTTTTACCCTTGACCCCCTCTCTATATTTTTAAATCTGACCCCCCCTCTCCCCTGTCGAGAAAATTTTAAGTACTTGTTTTATACTACATTTTCTAATAAAAACGTGAATTTTTAACACAAATTCATCTTTTTACACCCTTTTTATACCTGAATACCGCATTTTATTCAATAAAATGTAGCATTATCTTATAAAAAAAATTATTATTAAACCTTTAATGGTTTAAAAGTATTTTGCTTCGGAAATGGGACCCCACCACCTGGACCGCTGTACCTGACCACCCTATAGGTTTCAAAATCTTCCACCCCGGGTCGAGGTCGACCCCCTCTAAAAAGCTAGGGGGGTTTGACTACTCCCCTAGATTTTGAAATGTCATTTACCCCGGGTAAACATCCTCCCCCCTAGCTTTTTGACCGTGTTCATCTATGCACACACAACCTTAGCTGTAATGTATAAACTTCAAACCAATACGTTAAAATAATAGTGTAGTTCATAAACACACACTTGAGTTAAATTACTATAAAAATAACAGAAGCAGCTTTATGAAAAAAACCGCACGAGGCGAATGCACATTAGGCATGTGAAAATATTTTCCTGTCAATAGCTTATTTTATAGCTTTAACCAGCTGTCGTAAAAACTGTATTCTTTTGCTATATTGCGAGCCGTGCCATTATAAATGAATTCACCTACGCTTTTTTTAAATATATGTTAAATTGTGACACAGAACGGTAAATCTAAATAGACTATTATTATACTCCGGGAAACAAATTTTATAGGTATATACAAAACAGAAGAAAGACTAGACTAATCACTCTTTTTATAACTTCTTTTTTATATAATATTTGAAAATATAAAATAAAATTAAAAACACATTTTAAAAAATCTAACACTATTTAACAAAACCGTAGTCAACAAGAGTGTTAATACCCTACAGCCCACAATACGTTCATGGCATACTTGGGCAACCTCACGATTTTCGAAAGCATTAGATCTAGATGACCGAAATTTTTCGCTTTTAGTACTGAAAGAGACACCCAAATCTTAGGGGGTGGGTGTGGGTTTTGCGGAATACTTCCAAATTTTAGAGGATGGAGGGTTCGGCAGTTTCGGGATTTAGTTTAGGGCATATATATATTACACGCGAAACCATTTCCCCTGGAACTGCGAGAAGCACAGGGGGTAGCGCCAACCTTTTCCGCCTGTCGCGCTTCGCCAGGGAATAGCAAGTAGGGCAGACCGCTCAGGAGCCTTGTGGGGAGTAGCGTGGTGTTCACCAGTCCAAATGTTTTCCGCTGGGGCGGGGCCCATAGGTGTTTTTTTGGGGGGGGAGGGGTCCACCACCCCTAGAGCCAAAATTTTGGACCCCCCTAGAAAAAATCCAGGGGCCCCCTTTCCCCCAAAGCTCGAGGGCGGTCCGGCCTGGCCACCCTTCTAGCGAGACTGACCCCCCTTCCCCCTCCCGACCAATTTGGAAGTATATTTTTTATTTACTGTCAAAAACACGGTTTTAGTACATAAAATTCAATATTAGACCTAAAAAACCTTAAATTATTGACTTAAAAAAATTTTGTTAAAAAATTAGACCCCCCTGACCCCCCCCCCTAAATTTGAAAGCTCGCACCCGGGGTCGACCCCCCTAAAAAGCCAGGGGGGTCCGGACCCCCCTAAAAAATTTGGCCTTCCATCCAGGGGTGGACCCCCCTAGCGGACCTAACCAAAAACACCTATGGCGGGGCCTGCGGGGCTGTACTCCCGGGGTACAGCCCCGCAGGCCCCGCCATAGGTGTTTCCCCATTAAAAGGTAAGAATTTTCTTGAAAGAATCGAGGGGTGTAGTGATGGATGGAGCCTAGCCCATGGTTTTTTTGGAAGATTGATCCCGGCATATAGCCGATTTCAAATTTAGGGTGACTGGGTAGGGAGCATACATGGGCACGGGGAAGTTGGGGAGTCGCGGACCCCCCCCCCTCCAAAAAAATTTTAGCCTTCTACCGAATCGTGGACCCCGTCCTGTGGCCTACGCGATCAAAAACATCTATTGTTTTAACTGATAGCCAAAAATCCAAACTGCACAACACATTGATATAAAGATCCTAGTATATAATTTGTTGCACCGTTACTCCGTTACTGAGATTCAACAACGAAAAGTTCTAGTTTTTTCGCCAGTCTTAATCATTTAAAACAGACTTTCTTTTCTTTAGTATTTATTTATATATATATATATATAATATTGTACTCGTACTGTCAAACACATGTCAATTTTCAATGCATATGCATGTGTTTTTAGTAAAAAACATTTTATGTCTTGATAACCTATTTTATTCTATAATTTCGCGTTGATATTAGTCGTAAAAACTTTATATAACAATATATAACTATAGGTACTTTAATGATGTATAACAATATTTTAAAAATCGAACCCTCCCTACCATACATGGGCAAGTTGGTCTGAAGTGGGGGGGGGGGGTTAAAATCCGAGAAACCCAAAATACCCATACCGTTTTTCGATTTCGAAGGAAAAATAGGTAAAAAACGCTAATTTTAGGTCAAAAACCCCTTTTTACAGCATTTTTGAGCTTTTTATTGCTTAAAACATTCATTTTGACCTCAAAACTTAAGTTTGAAGGCAGCTAGAAGTCATTTTAAAGACATTTTTGGAGGGAGGGGGGTTAAACCCCCCTATCTCAGAATTGGGAGGTTAACCCCCTCCCCAACCCCCTCCCCCCGTGCCCATGTATGGGGTCAACCCCGGGTACGAGATTTTAAATTAAGGGAGGAGTTAAGGAGTCCGATTTTTTAACAAAGTTTATTTAAATCAGTAAGTGGAAGTATTTTTAGGCCTAATATTGAATTAAACTAGAACCATAGTCAAATTTAAGGGAGAAGGAGTCAAGGGGTCCAATTTTTTAAGAAAGTTTATTTAAATCAGTAATTGAAGTGTTTTTAGGCCTAATATTGAATTAAACTAGAACTATAATTAAACTAGAACTATAGTCTGTTCAAAAATGATAGAGACTGGCGAAAAAACGTTAACTTTAAAACGTTATATCTCAAGAACGTCGGAACGAATTAGAACAATACTTATATCAGTGTGTAGCTTAGACTTTTAGCTATCATTTGAAACTAAAAAATTAATGTTCAGAAATAACGCCCCCATTACGGCCAATACAGTAAAAAAAACCTGGGCCTCAAAAATTCAAAACTTTTTATTACTGCGAGATAAAAAACGCCACTTGGTATATGCTGTCAGCTCATACTTTTCCGAGTTTTCCCCGAAAATTCGAGCACCATTGGAAAAGTGGGTTTTTTATGACGGTTTGAATGCGGCCGGTTTTTGCGTTTTTTTACCGATTTTTAATATATAATATTAAAAATTCGCTATGCTTTTGGGGTGTGGCTAGCACCAGTGCAGGTGGGCACGCACCACCACATTTAAGCGCAGCGCACTATATGTGCACCATTTTTTCCAGAATTTTTGACCTAATTTTTTCTGGACGGAGGGGAGTTAACCCCCGGGGGCTTTACCCCGCGGGTGGCTAAGGGGGGAGAAACAGAGGTTCCCAAAAAAATTTTCACACTTTTTTTTCGAAATTATTAAAAACGTAAAGTGTATCAAATAATAACGGCAATTTAGCTGGGATCTACAAGCCTTTTTGAGGGTTAGAAAAGCATTTTGTTAGATTTTTGCAAAAATTAACAAATGGATAGACACTTATTTTAAATATAATTTTATTCACTTTTGTTTTGTTGTTTTCTTTATGTATTTATAAGCCTTTAAATGTTGCGCTTCGCTTATCCCACCCACCCGTATTCTATGAGTTGTCGCATTTTTGATTCCTGATATTTTTTCACTTCCAGTCAACTTTTTTACGCTACATATACATTACATTACATTTTACACATTTAGGGCCCGACCGGATCTGTGATTTTGGATCCGGCCGGACCGGATCTGTACGAAATATTTCAAACTCAATACTATTGTCTAATAATACAACCTAATTTTTTCTGGACGGAGGGGAGTTAACCCCCGGGGGCTTTACCCCGCGGGTGGCTAAGGGGGGAGAAACAGAGGTTCCCAAAAAAATTTTCACACTTTTTTTTCGAAATTATTAAAAACGTAAAGTGTATCAAATAATAACGGCAATTTAGCTGGGATCTACAAGCCTTTTTGAGGGTTAGAAAAGCATTTTGTTAGATTTTTGCAAAAATTAACAAATGGATAGACACTTATTTTAAATATAATTTTATTCACTTTTGTTTTGTTGTTTTCTTTATGTATTTATAAGCCTTTAAATGTTGCGCTTATCCCACCCACCCGTATTCTATGAGTTGTCGCATTTTTGATTCCTGATATTTTTTCACTTCCAATCAACTTTTTTACGCTACATATACATTACATTACATTTTACACATTTAGGGCCCGACCGGATCTGTGATTTTGGATCCGACCGGACCGGATCTGTACGAAATATTTCAAACTCAATACTATTGTCTAATAATACAATAAAATAATAAAAAGGTATTGTATGGGCTTAATACATACCCTCAACAAAGCAAAGAAAAATGGTATAAGCTTAAGCTTTCTAAATAGTACCAATAAGATAAATATATTAAAATAATTTTAAAAAATTAATGTTACATAATTATGTTAGGTATATAAAACAACTCTGTCATTGTTGTTATAATAAAAAAACTGTAAACAAAACATAGTCTAAGCCTAAGCCATAGCTCAATCACTACTAATATTTTGGTTTTTAAAGGTGCGGTGCGGAGTCAAACTTTTGGTCTTTGATTTTAATATTTTTTTGTGAAAACATTACCCTTGCCAGTTGCCCCCAAAAATTGTTTCAACAATTCTGTACGTGACAGATTGCTCAATGGGCAGACCTGTGCACTGCCCCCCCCCCGGGGTTAAAACGGGGGGGGGGGCAATTACCAAACGGGTGGGCCCGGGGGGCAACTTTTTTGAAACGGGGGGGGCAATAAAACGGGGGGGCAAGCAGGGGGGAAAGAAAAAAAAGAGAAAAAAAGGAGAAAAAAGAGAAAAAAAGAAGGGAAAAGGGAAAAAAGGGACAAAAAAAGCGGAAATAAGGTAAAAATAGGTCTAAAATGGCTTAAAATACATTGAAATAGGCTAAAAACTGCAAAAAATTCGCGATGATGGCGTCATCATAGGTCAAAAATGGCGTCATATTTTTAGGGTACTTTTTCATTTTTTGGCGGGGGGGGGGGGGAGCAATAAAACGGGAGGGGGGGGCAAATCCTCCAATAAAACGGGGGGGGGGCATTTTCAGACCGTGCACAGGTCTGTCAATGGGTATAACAATTTACGTTACAAATTATGTTTAAAAAAAGCGACTACTTTCTACTTTAATTTGATACTTTGATTGTTAAGATTGGTTCAATATTTGTCGAAATATTGCGGCGTTTTCTGCACAAAAAACCCGCAACTTTTTCGTTAAAAACACCAAACAACGGCAGTGATATTGTGAAGTTTGCCCAACCTTTCTTTCCTTCACTTCGTGTTTTTAGCGAAAAAATCGAGGGTTTTTGTACGAAAAACGCAATTTGCAACATACATGGGAACGGGGGGGGGGTTGGGGGGGGGGGGTTAACCCCCCCCAAATTCTGAGAAGTGGGGTTTAACCCCCCCCCCCCCCCACTCAGAAGTGGGGGGGGGGGAGAAAAAGTTAACCCCCCCCAATTTTGGAAAAATGAAGAAAAAAAATGTCTTTAAAATGACTTCTAACTGCCTCCAAACTTAAGTTTTGAGGTCAAAATGAATGTTTTAAGCAATAAAAAACTCAAAAATGCAATAAAAAGGGCTTTTTGACCTAAAATTAGTGTTTTTAACCTATCTTCCCTTCAAAATCGAAAAACGATATGGGTAAAATGCACTCCAGAAAAAAACGATATGGATATTTTGCGTTTCTCGGATTTTAACCTTCCCCCCTAATTTAGGGTTTAACCCCCCCCCACTCCGGACCAACTTGCCCATGTATGATTTGCAAGTACATAATTTGTAACTTAAATCGTTATACTCATTGAGGAACATTTCACGTACAGAACTGGAGATATTTTGTTGAAAAAACTTTTGTTGGTTATTGAGGGCAGGGGTAAGGTTTTCACAAAAAATTATCAAAATTGAAGACAAAAAGTTTTACTCCGCACCACACCTTTAAGGTCTCTCCGGACAGTTTTCTTAAGTATGGAGAATCGCCATTTTTGGCATACCAGATCTCGTGAAATACAGTAATATTTCACTAAAAAATTTATATGAGTGTTAAAAAGGCAGAAATATCACGATTATAAAGTGAACATTCATTATATTATTGTAAGTAATTGAAATAATTGATATTAAAAATCAAATTGCAATGAAATTTTTTTAAAACCCTTTAAAATATTTACTACACACTATTTATTTAAAAAATACTTCCAATAGACAGACACAGTTACCCTCTTTCACGTACGTAAAAATTAAACTGAATATTGTTGTATTTATGGTTTAATAAAGAATTTTCCGTGAAAAATGGGGGTTAATTTTTTCAAAATTTCGGTAAAACTTCGATTTAATTTAATTTGGTAAAATTTAAAGCTCCAGATAGTATATTTCTATTGAAATTTATAATTTTTGAAGGCCATAACATCTTTTGTATTTTTTAACGCATAAATAGTTTTGTCGTGCGTCGTGCGTTTTATCAATTTTTTTCAGAAGGGTGGTTTATAAATTGCTTTTAGAGCTCATCATTCCATGGTAGCAGTGGCATAGTCGGTTAGCGCCATAGGTGAGCACGGTCGGGGAAGCTAGGGGGGGGGTGGTTACCCGGGGTAAATCGAATTTTGAATTCTAGGAGGGGGGTCCCAGGGGGGTCCGGACCCCTCTAGCTTTTTAGGGGGGGTCGACCCGGGGTGCGAAATTTTGAAATCTAGAGGGGAGTCAGGTGGGGTCCGGTGTCCAAAGAAAAACAGTTTTAAACCACAATAACTTTAATAATTGTTCTTTTTATAGGATAATACTACATTTTATTGAATAAAAAGCCATATTCATGTACAAAAAGGGTGTAAAAGCATGAATATGTGATGAAAATTCACGTTTTTGGAAGAAAATTTAGTATAAAAAAGGTACCTAAAATTTTCCCGAGGGGGGAGGGGGGGGGGGGCAGATTTAAAAAACCAGAGGGGGGTCAGGGGTAAAAAATTCGGAATTTTGGGGGGAGGGGGGGGGCCCTAGATTTTCGTCTAGGGAGGGGGGCCAAAATTTCGAGGCTAGGGGGGGGTGGACCCCACCCTGCCCCCCCTTTCTCACCTATGGTTAGCGCGTCGTCAAATTTTTTGAAAGGTCCCGAGCATAGGTCACCGACCTCTCGACGGCTCAGGGGGGGGGGGTCATCCACCCCCGGGGTGTGGAGGTTTTTGACCTCCAGGGGGGGGGTCACACCCCGGGGTGTTTTTTTTGAAAAAAAAGCAGGGGGGGTGGTCACACCCCGGGTACCATTTTTTTGACCAAAATTGACAATTTTTTGACGAAATTTGACCATTTTTTAAGCATTTTTTGGGAAATTCTAGTTAGGGGGGGTGGTCAAAAATGGGCCTTAGGGGGGGGGGGTCAGGGGTTCAAGGGGTCGATGGGGGGGGGGAGGGGTCAAAAATGGGCCTTAGGGGGGGGGGGATAGGTCTCAGAGGCCGTAGGGGGGGGGGTGACCCTCCCCCCTACACCCCCCCCCTTCGGTGACCCTATGGTCCCGAGATCGATTCCCACATAAAACATATTTGGCCACAATTTTTTTTTAATAATGTTTTTTTTATTTCTTTACAATTTTAAAAATTTATTTAACATAAATTCAAAAAATATCATTATTGTAATCAGGATTTGTTGCCTGCTTTTTGCCAATTAGTCAAATTTTCGTCATTTGAATATCTTAAAATATTATAATACTCTATAAGTATAATAATTCAAAAGTAAATTGTGTGTATATAAAAATGGGTAATTTTTGCTCTTTATTGCAATTGGTTTACTACTGAACGCTCTGCAATAAAAACTGTCCGGTGAGACCTTAAGAGCTATAAAAAATAAAATCCAAAATTTAAGCTTTGTCATGTTGGTCGTCACCCTCCTAAGAGGAACCAACGAGTTTCGTCTCCAGAATTTCATTTGGGGGGGGGGGGTTAATACTAACCTTGAAGGGGGGTCTGGGGGGAGAGCCCTCAACGGGGTCAAGGGGCAGAGCCCCTTGTCAGGGTGGTCCGGGGCATAGGTGAGAAAGGGGGGAGGGCAGGGGGTGCGGGTGAGGTCCACCCCCCCTAGCCTCTAAATTTTGAGACCCCCCTAGACGAAACTCTAGGGGCCCCCCTCCCCCGAAATTTCCGAATTTTTTACCTCTTACCCCCTCTAGAATTTGAAATCTGACACCCCCCTCTCGGGAAAATTTTAGGTACTTTTTATACTAAATTTTCTTCCAAAAACGTAAATTTTTAACACAAATTCATGTTTTTACACCCTTTTTACACCAATATATCGTTTTTTATTCAATGAAATGTAGTATTATCCAATAAAAAAACAATTATTAAAGTTATTATGGTTTAAAACTGTTTTGTTTTGGACACCGGACCCCACCTGACCCCCTCTAGATTTCAAACTTTCGCACCCTGGGTCGACCCCCCTAAAAAGCTAGGGCGGTCCGGACCCCCTCCTACAATTCAAAATTCGATTTATCTCGGGTAACCACGCCCCCTAGCTTCCCGGACCGTTCTCACCTATGGTCCGGGGGAGGGGGGTGAGCAGAATGCCGCCCGGGGAAGAAAATTTTTAATTTAAGGCGCTAAAATACACTAGAAATATTAATTACTGATGATACTAATTACAAAATATAAGGTTTTTTATCCCTATACAATACATTTAAAATATGTGTTTTCGTCGCAACATTATTGATCTTACAGAGTGTTATAAAATAATTCATGGAAAAACACCAATTGAACCTAATTAGCTTTTTTCTCTTAATCATAATCCCACTAGAGGTCATTCTTTAAAATTAAAAGTTCAAAAAAATAGAATAAATGTTCGTAAATTCTTTTTTCAAACAGAATTGTTTCAAAATGGAATAAACTTTCAGAAGAACAAATATTAGCTATTTCAATAGTTAAATTCAAAAAAAAGCCTACGATTGACTCATATTAGTGCTGAATTTTTAGGCCTTTGGGTCAGTTACTAATAACCTATGAGTTTTACTCCATTATTGGTGTTAATTGCTTGACTTGTTATATATTATTACCGTGATCGGTTTACTAATTGATTCGATGTTATATTCGTTGGTTGTTGGAAATAAATAAAATAAATAAATAAATAAAATTGGTAGAGGCAGGATTTTACACAGAAGAAAGCATTTCGAAACTCTTCAGACCCCCTGGCGACATCCAGACTAAAAACATCAAACCAGGTGCCAGTAACCAGTAATCAGTGTCTCTGAGGGTTTTTAGGGTAATGTACCTACATTAATATAGGAAAAAATTACCAAAGCCATCGCTATAGTTATATGCGGCTGAAAATTTTAAGGGAGAGGAGGAATAAGTAAATCAACCAAACAGTTTGGTTTGCTTGTTGTGTAGTACTTATTGTCTAATAGAATTACAACTGTCAATAACATTAGGAAAGATAAATAGCGATAAATATGACATACGTGAGCAAGGACCGGGTGAGCTAGGAGGCGGTGGCTAACCCGAGTAAATTGCCCTTTAAAAGCTAGGAGGGGTCCAGGTGGGGGTCCAGGTGGGGGTTCGAACCCCCCTCCCTTCAGATTTTTATGGGGGGTCGAATCCGGGTAGACCAGTTAGAAATCTAAAGGGGGGGGGGGTCCGGAGTGTCTGGTGTCAAAAGCAAAATACTTTTAAACCATCAAAAGAACAATAATTGTTCATTTTATGAAGGCGGACCTTGCCCCGACCTCCCTTCTCCCCTATGCTTACCTATGATGAATATACAACTTTGAAAATTGCGAATTTGTAGCTTTAGAAAACGGCCAAATTTTAACACCTGACGACCATTTAGAGGAGGGGGCGGCCGCCCCTGCTCCCCCACCGAACTATTTTTCTTATTTTCCCTTCATCTCACCGTTTTTTACGGCCGAATACACGGAAAACCACGATCGCTAACACACCTGGTTACGTCATCTATGTTTAGGATATAAAAAAGAGTGTGAAAATACAAATAATTTGTGTTAAAAAGTTACGTGTTTTGAAGAAATTTAAAAATAAAAAATTGTAGCTATCCAAAATTTTTCCAAGTGAGGAGGGCGAGCGACAGATATAAAATTCTAGAGGGTGGCGTCATGGTGAAAAAATTCAGAAATTCGGAGGAGAGAGTAGGTGGGACGTAGGACACTTACACCCTTTCTTAATTATTATTTGTCTAGGAGAGCCCTAAAATTTCGAAACTACAGGAGTGGGCGTAGGAGGCACGTAAGACGTAAACCCCACCCTATAATTTTCCCGTTCTCAGCTATGCGGGCAGGTGGCGCTTAAGCACCCATGTTTGCAGTAAGTCATATAAAAACAAACACAATTCTTAGAGCATTTTGTAGAAAGCTATTTTGATGGAATAAATTTTTAATAATATATTATTTTGTAGATTTGTTACCTTATTTTATTTCAAAATTTATTTTGTAGAAACGGGTAAAACCACTTTAGAAAAAATACCCTCCTAGATGGATGTGAATAGCATAGGTACCCATTTTTCTTAATTTCAAACTGAGCCAAACTTACAATGTAGGTAAACTCAGCGTGAGGTTGGGGAGCGTGTTGACCGGGCTGTATAGCGGCTCCATTTACATGACCAAATTTTATAACGTCTCCAGGATGCAGAAGACTGGATGATGAAACCTTAACAAAAAGTTAAAGGTAGTTTCGCATGAGTTTACATTAAAATAAGGGCCACATACATAAGTGAGCACAACCGGGGGAACTATAGGAGTTGCTTGCTATCCTGGGCTGGCTATATTGTATTATGACTCTTTGAAGTTAAGGGTTTCTTTCAAGCATATTTGGGCAGCCTCCCAGATTTTGGGGGAAGTATACCCAACCCCAGACCTGTGCACGGTCTGGAAATGCCCTCCCCGGCTTTATTGGAGGTTTGCGCCCCTCCCCCCGCCAAAAAATGAAAAAGTACCCTTAATTTATGATGCCATTTTTGACCTATAATGACGCCATCATTGCGAATTTTTTGCAATTTATTCTATTTTAATGCATTTTAAGCCATTTTAGAGCTATTACCTTATTTTTTTCGCTTACAATATTTATTATTTTCGCTTTTTTTATCCCTTTTCTCTTCGTTTTCTCCTGTTTTTTTCTTTTTTTCTTTCTCCCTTGCTTGCCCCCACCCCGTTTTATTGCCCACTCCGTTATAAAAAAGTTGCCCCTGTGCCCCCCCCCCCAATAAAACCGGGGGGGGGGCACACAGGTCTGCCACCCCCGAAATTTGGCGGGGTGTCCCAAAACTTTTTTTAGGTATATATATCTTAAATACCCCATTTTTAGCGTTTGTAGTACTGCTACCTCCTCCTCCCCCAATTTTAGCGGGGTGTCCGGGGTACCCCCAAAAGTTTAGGGGGGAAGGGGTGTCGGCAGTAATCGATATTTTTGTGGGGGTATAACCCCCCCTGCGTATCTATGTTTCCAAAAGGGGGAGGCTAGGTGGGCCGGATTAATTTCGCATAAATTGGCCAGAAATGAAAAAAAAGGATTAGGGGAAAATCAAGGGAGGGTATAATTTCCAAACAAAGTTGGTTATATATATTCATTTATTTGAGTATAAAAAAAGCGGTTTTTTTAAAAAAATGTATCTTTGATAGTATATAAATAGACCGAAAATTGGCTGAGAAGTGGTAGGTCGCTTCGAACGTTTTCGATGAGGTAACGTATAATCAAAAAGATTAAGAATTTGAGGCCCCCGATTTTTTTAAATGCGGGTAGGGGAGGGGGAGTGGAAGAGCCATATTGATAGGCTGAGGGGATTTTAATAAGCTCTTAATTTTTAAGAGATTTTTCTAAACTTCCATTTTTAGTAATCAAGAAATGGAATAGCGGGTGAGTGAGGGCATAGATAACAAGGTGGTGTGGGCCGAGAAGGAATTAAAGGAAAAGAATTAAAAGTTAAGAAAAAATAGAACTGATGGGGAGGAGTTAAGGTGGAGCTGTGGAGGGTTATTTTTTGTAAAGGGATTACCATAAATGTTTTTGGTCAGGTCCGCTAGGGGGGGGGTGGAAGACCAAAATTTTTTAGGGGGGGGTCAGTACTCCGGACCCTCCTCCCCTGGCGGCTTTTTAGAGGGGGTCGACCCCGGGTACAAGATTTCAAATTTAGAGGGGGGGTCAGGCGTCAGGGGGCTTCGATTTTTTAATAAAGTTTTTTTAAATCATAAATTTCAGTGTTTTGGTCTAACATTGAATTTTATATACTAAAACAGCCTCTTTAGGCCTAAAAACTGTATTTAAACAATGTTTTTAACTAAAAGTCCGTGTTTTTGACAGTAAATAAAAAATTATACTTCAAAATTGGTTGAGAGGGAGGGGGAAGGGGTCAGCCTCGCTAGGGGGGGAGGTTAGGCCGCACCGCTCTTGAGCTTTGAGGGAAGGGGGCCTGAATTTTTTCTGGGGGATTGGTCCGAAATTTTGGCTCAAGGGAGAGTGAAATCCTCTGTCCCTCCCAAACACCTCTGGGGATTACCCACCCCCCCCTTTTCCCCAACAAAAAAACCTTGAAAACTCTTAACATTACGTACTTTCTCCTTAAATTAAGGTACCTACTGCGGTGCTTTTCTAAAAATTGCTGGTCCCAGAACCAAAAAACCTAGAGAGTTTTTGAGATACTAATAGTCACTCTCTGCGCCAATCAATTTTCGAACGCGTTCGGCCAGGGACTTAGCCAGAGTTTCATTTTGGGGGGGCGGGGCGGATTGTAGTACAAAAAAAAAATTTCGGGGGGGGGGGGGGGCGGAGCATACATGGGCACAGGGGGGGAGGGTTAACCCCATACATGGGCACGGGGGGGGGTTGGGGGGTTAAACCCCCCCCCAAATTCTGAGAAGTGGGGTTTAACCCCCCCCCCCACTCAGAAGTGGGGGGGAGAAAAAGTTAACCCCCCCAATTTTGGAAAAATGAAGAAAAAAAATGTCTTTAAAATGACTTCTAACTGCCTCCAAACTTAAGTTTTGAAGTCTAAATGAATGTTTTAAGCAATAAAAAGCTCAAAAATGCAATAAAAAGGGCTTTTTGACCTTAAATTAGCGTTTTTTACCTATTTTTCCTTCAAAATCGAAAAACGATATGGGTAAAATGCACTCCAGAAAAAAAAACGATATGGGTATTTTGCGTTTCTCGGATTTTAACCCCCCCCCTAATTTGGGGTTTAACCCCCCCCCACTCCGGACCAACTTGCCCATGTATGGTTAACCCCCCCCAAATTCTGAGAAGTGGGGTTTAACCCCCCCACTCAGAAGTGGGGGGGGGAGAAAAAGTTAACCCCCTCCCAATTCTGGAAAAATGAAAAAAAAATGTCTTTAAAATGACTTCTAACTGCCTACAAACTTAAGTTTTGAGGTCAAAATGAATGTTTTAAGCAATAAAAGCTAAAAAATGCTATAAAAAGGGCTTTTTGGCCTAAAATTAGCGTTCTTACCTATTTTTCCTTCAAAATCGAAAAACTATATGGGTAAAATGCACTCCAGTAACCCCCCTAATTTGGGGTTTAACTTTTAACCCCCCCCCACTCCGGACCAACTTGCCCATGTATGGGGCGGAGGGTTAACCCCCCAAATTCTGAAAAGGGGGGGGCGGCCACCCCCCCCCCCCCCCGAAATCCGGCGAAGCCGGATTTTTCGTAAAGGGGGGCGACCTTTACGTTTTTTGAATTTTGGGAGAGAAAATTTTTTTTTTCTTAAATATTAATACAGAAACTTTGCTGGTGCCTTCCAAAAGCATATTAATAGTCAAAAAACAAAATTTTCCCCGCTTCGCGGATAGTTTATATTGACAATTTATCTAAGTTTATCGATTTCAAATCGATTTTGCCGCTCAATAGTTAAGGCATACATGTTAAATAAAACTACTATAAACACTATTAACCTTTTATTAACGTTTTAAACACATGTTTTAAATGGATAGGAATAAAAAACCTTAAATTTTGTTTTAATTATCATCTGGAATTAAAATTTCTAGTGTATTTTAACGCCTTAAATTAAAAATTTTCTTCCCCGGGAAGCATTCTGCCCCCCGGACCCCCCTGACAAGGGGCTCTGCCCCTTGACCCCGCTGGGGGGCTCTCGCCCCCGGACCCCCCATTTCTGGGAGGCTGCCGCCCCTCAGACCCCCCTCAGGTTTAGTATATATACCCCCCCAGACACGCCACTGGCCCTGGTCTAGAAATCCTGGGCACGCCACTGGCCCATGTATGTTTCAAACCACTGGCTGCACCAAAATTGCAATCCAAAGCACATGAGCAGCATCTTGACTCCATGTTATTTACGGTACCTACCTACCTATATGAAAAAAAACCGAGTCAATGCTATAGGCGGCTGGAAAATTTAGGAGAGGGGAGGTACATAAATCAACCAATATGATTGTTTGTTTTGCTTTCTGTGTAGTACTTATTACTTATGTACTAACTTTGAAATAACATTAGCATTAGGCAAGATAAATAGCGAGATATATGTATGTATACTATAGAAAGTGAAAAAATTTTGGTTTTTGGGGGTCAATTAGGGTACTAAAATTATTTTATAGTTTGGCGCCGAGCGATTAGCGAGGCGCTAGAAAATTTTGATTTTTTAGCCTCTGAAAACCCCCAAATTTTACTATATGGTGACCATTTCGGGGGGGCGGCCGCCCTCCCCCCGCCCAACCACTATCCCTATTTTTCCCCCTGTCCGACCGTTTCGGGGGGGGGGCGGCCGCCCCCCTCGCCCCCCCCTGGATACGTCCCTGCGTTCGGCAGCTTTTCACTTTTTACACGTATAGAAAAAAACACTGCTTACGCGTATTTCGTTGACGTAGGTTCCATTGAGACTGCGGTCGTAAATGTAGTAGGCGGTAGTACCGTCGTTGTTGCGTGTGCGTCTAATCTCGGCGTGCTCGCGAGAGATCATGTTGCTGTAGAAGGTGGAGTGTAGGACAATGTTTACCTGATCCGGGTTCCGCCCGAACTTCACCAACTCAGAATCCAATCTGAACAGAACATCATGAAATATCACAGTCACTTTGTAACTAGGTACGTTATGTTATGTTGTTTGTTCTGTGTTGTACATAATCACACAAACATGATGCGCACGCATGCAAAAAATAACATAAATCAAAATTTGGAAATTTGAAAGGAATGAGGTGGATTTTTTTTAAGAAAAAGCAAAATTTAGAGTCTAGGGGGTTAACCCCATACATGAGCATGGACCGGCAAGTTACGGGGGGTGGCTACCCCGGGTAAATGGCACTTTGAAAGCTAGGAGGGAGGTCCAGGGAGGTCCGTACCCCAAACCTGTGCACTGCCCCCCCCCCCCCGGGGTTAAAACGGGGGTGGGGCATTTCCAAAATGGGGGGCACGGGGGGCAACTTTTTTGAAACGGGGGGCAATAAAACGGGAGGGCAAGCAGGGGGGGAAAGAAAAAAAAGAGAAAAAAAGGAGAAAAAAAGCGAAAATAAGGTAAAAATAGGTCTAAAATGGCTTAAAATACATTAAAATAAATAGGCTAAAAACTGCAAAAAATTCGCGATGATGGCGTCATCATAGGTCAAAAATGGCGTCATAATTTTAGGGTAGTTTTTCATTTTTTGGCGGGGGTCAATAAAACGGGGGGGGCGAATCCTACAATAAAACGGGGGCATTTCGAGACCGTGCACAGGTCTGGTACCCCCTAGCTTTTTAGGGGGGGGGGGTCGAACTGGGGTAGAACAGTTTGAAATCCGAATCCAGATGGGGGTCAGAGAGAGGGGGTCCGGTTTCCAAACTCATTTATTTAAGTTGTTTAGCACCAATATAGAATTTTATTTGCTAAAATAGGCTATTTATGTATAAAAAGACTATAAAAGTACTGTTTTTTACTACAAAACCGTGTTTGTGACAGTAAATTTTGACCTAACTTCATACCCAAAATTTGGCTCGGAAGGGGGGAGGGGGTCAATTTAGAATTTCAGAGAGGAATAGGGTGTCAAAATTTAAAAATTTGGGGGAGGGGGCCCCTAGATTTTTTCTATGGAGGGGGGTCCGAAATTTTGAGGCTAGGGGGAGTGGACCCCACCCTACCCCACCCCCATGCTCATGTATGGTTAACCCAAGCCTATCCCTCCATAGTTCATTAATAATTACCAGCTTTCGTTAACAGGGCCGTAGCCAGGATTTCAATTGAGGGGGGATTTTCGGGAAGGTGCTTTATAGGTGCCCACAAGGGGGTCTGGGGGCGGGAGCCCCTCAGAAATGGGGAGTCTGGGAGGTGGGAGCCCCCCAGTGAGGTCAAGGGGCGGAGCCCCTTGTCAGGGGGGTCCGGGGGGCAGAATGCCCCCCCGGGTGGGAAATTTTTTAATTTTAAGCTCTTAAAAAGCACCAAAAAACCTAAACTTAAGTACCTAATCTTTATTTAATTTTTTTTATTAAATACAACAAAATAAAAATATAAAATAAAATAGTTTTAGGTATTTTATTACCATTTTAATTATAAAAAAACAAACATTTTCTAAATTTTTTTTGCAAATATTTATAGAAAGTAAAAATACACTACAATATTTTTAAACTCACTGCACTAATGTTTTGAAATATAAATAATTTCTTTTTTATAATGAAGAGCTTTCATGAAACTATAGTCTATACAAAAATGATGCGGACTGGCGACAAAACTCGAACTTTGAAATGTTATATATCCATAATGGAGTTTGGAATAAGTGCGGGACATATATGGAAGCATAGCTTAGACTCTTGGCTATCTTTTGAAAAGGTTAGGAAAAAATGTTTTTCGATGACGTCATCACTACAGCCGATGCGGTGAAAAAAACCTGGTCCCAAAAAAAAACAAAACTTTTTTATTAGTACGAGATAAGAACCGCCGCTTGGTATGCTGTTAAAACATACTTTTCTGAGTTTTTTCTGAAAGTTTGAGCGAAATCGGCTCGCTCAATTTTTTTTTATGATGCGTTAAATGCGCGCGGTTTTCGCGATTTTGCGCCAATTTTGACCGCGCTAATACACTGTCGGAATTATTTATTTTGTTTTGCTTCCTGCTCGAAGTGTGTACGATATTGATCATATTGTTATATATTAAATGTCCGCCAATTTTTTTCTCGTTCCTACACAATAAAAATTTTTTTTCAGGTATGGACCCTCAAAATTTTTTTGGGGTTCCAAAAAAAATGACCTTTTTTGTTTTTGATGTTTTGTTTACAAAACTGCCAAAAATGTATTCTAGGCTCCACAAGCAATCTTTTAAGCATTCGTTTGTGCAAAAAAACCCATTATTGAGCTTATAATAAGCCTATGAACTTTGGGTTGGGCCAATTCGGCATTTTTGGTGATTTTATTGGTTAATGCACGCCACAAGACGTGTGCAGAATAAAAATTTTGACAAAAACACCAACTAAAACAATGAAATTCTATGATTTCGTTTTAACTTTATAACATAATAGTCTGTTTTTGGTAAAATTACATGGCAAAGCTATAACACATTTCTTTTAAAAATTCGAAATTTCATGTAAAAGACCGCTAAAAAATTATTATGACTTCGTTTTTTATTGTTTCATGCCGCTTTGTAATGTAACTACACCACTGTTTTGCTTGGGTATTTTTTTGGCTTTTTTTATAAATGCTGCTATGCGTTCGACTGGGATTTCCTTTTAAATTTGTGTGCAGATCTCCTACTTTGCATCTTGGTAATGCAGGCCGCGCCCGCTGTTGCAATTTCACTTGCCTCCCGGGAATTTTTTCAATTCCCCTGTTCTCTCCGCAGCGTTCATTTATTGCACGCTGGAAGTAAAAAATCAATATGTAATTCTTCCCGCATTCAAAGGCCTCCTGT
>JASAMX010003214.1:0-122616 GCA_030248175.1 Microlaimidae sp. YZB2_3 | reverse complement strand
ACTCAAGTGGGTCAGCGTGCAAAACGATTGAAGAGCTGCCATTTAAACGATTTAATAAATAGTAAATTTGTTTGCTTTATGTTTCAAAACGTTTCTGGTACTATTATTAATGTGGATATTAATTTTAATTATATCCAACATCGATATACAAAACTAGAAAGGAGAGGGCCCGTAGGGCCCTCGCCTTTCTAGTATATATAATTTGTAATTCTTGTACTCAATATATAATACCGTGTGGAATAAACATTAATTAATTAATAAATGTCTTTATAAAATAGTCCTTTGTTTTTATGAAATTTCGTAAAATTTGCATAGGAAAAGCAGTAGACGGGAACTGGAGTCAATGGTCAGAGTGGTCGGAGTGTAGTAAAACCTGCGGACAGGGTTTTCGCGCCAGGACTCGTGCCTGTATCGCTCCTTGGCCTGAAAATAAGGGTAAACCTTGTCCAGGAACGCCTGTAGAAAATCAATGGTGTAGCGCCAGCGATAGGTGCGAAAGTAAGTATAAAAAGCTCACACAAAATTATTTTGAAAAAAACTTTAAAAAATATTTCGAAAAAAAATTTTAAATTCATGTCTTTATTTTAACTATAAGCAAATTCCAAATTTTAATTTTTAACCAAATCTATTTTTTACAAAGCTATACAGACCACATTCAAAAAAAATTAACTACCTGTTAATTTCTTGATACCCAAAGTGTATTTGCAATTCTCTATGCAACTCTGCCACTGTTTTGAAGTGATTCTAGGTTTTATGGCTAGACTGGATTAAGGTTGAATTATTAAAAACTTTTACTATGATTGTTTGTTCGTGTAAGAAGACTAATTTTCCAGGTTTGGAGGCTAGAACTTTTGTGGTGATTGTGCAAATAAAAACAGTTACTCAAACTACAAGACGCTGATTGCGACTTTTGATTTTGATTGGTTCATATAAATAACGTCAAATTGCTGATGTTTGACTAATTACTAAATGACCCTTTTTTAAAATTTATTACAATATGATTGTTTTATTTGAAAACAAACACTAGCCTTCGAAATTTTTTTACAAATAAAGCAGAACACCTGGCAGATTTTAACCCCGCTCCCGTGCCAGCCATATGGAAAATTCATGTAAATGATTGATGAACTTGTTAATATTATGGCCTAATACTCGTCGTACTGTTTTGCTTTATTATTATTGTTGTTATTTTACTATGATTGTTTTACTATTATTGCAGATTACACAATGGGCGGATGGGCCGAGTGGTCACCGTGGACGGAATGCGCAAAACCTTGCTCATCACTGCAGAAAACCTCCTGGCGTTCCTGCACCAAATCAAGACCCAGGGGAAAGTACGGAAGGTATAGTTTATTGTTAATTTTAAATATTTTTTATATTGAATTTCCACATAAAGTAAAGTAACTTGGATTAATTTCGGACAGCCTTTGTTTTCAGCCAAGAATCACTTCCACATAAGAAGTGCTTACGTTAAATTTAGCATATCATAAGAACCACTTTTACATAAAAAGTGTCAATGTTAAATTTAGCATAACACATATAAAACAGAGTAAAATTAAAGTCTTTTAAAAGAATTGAACATGTCGGATGTAGGTAGACATACAATAAAATGGACTTTCAAATATGCTATATTGACAAATCATATTTGACGTGTGAAGTTGGCCACTGAATAAAAAAATACTACAATATGATAATGAAAATAATTTTTATTTGGTGAACCAAATATTAAACGCAAATCTGGTTCTTTCATATAAGGCTGATAATTGGAAAAAAAATCATGCTAACACAAACTTCTGATAATCACGAAATCCACCCTTTTTAAATGTATAAATTAAATATGCTTCTGTTTTAAGAAATAGCGGTAAATAGTACAAAATGAGGATTTCGCGACTGTCAATGATTGCAGTAAGCATGATTTTGTCAAATGTGATTTTAACAAGTGAAATACAAAGAATACAATATTAAATATAATATAATACTTAAAATTCACTCATATGGTTCAATGGTCATATACACATATTCAAATGGTCGCTCATATATTTAGGTAGGTCGCTAATACATTTCATTTCAATTTAGTTTAATTTTAAACATTTTATATTAAATTAAATTATATCTATTTTTATTTATTTCATTAATATTTGATTTCAGATGCAATGGCAGTGCCATCAGGTCGCTTCCTTGTGACTGCTCTTAATCAAAAATGGTGATAATATAATCTTAACTAGTTTTGAGTCCCGGTTAAAAAAAGTGTAATCTGTTAAAAAATTGTCACAAAAGAAGCAATAGTGAAGTTATGTGTAATAATTTATATACAAAATTTTTAGTCTATTCGCTGTAAGCAATTTTTTTGTATTTAAAATTTCAATTTACATTTAAAAAATTTACACTTGCAAGCATTTTAAAAGGCTTTAAAAAGTATTTTAAAATACGACTGTTGGAAAATGGTTGCAACTACGGTTCCAGATTTTGAAAAGACTTGAAACTATTTACAAACAAAATGATTCCGTATACATCATGGGTGGCGCGGGAGCGCCACGAAGTGCTTTAGCCCCGCGGCGCCGCGCCAACCATTATTAGAGAACGTGGGTAAATTTTAAAATTCAGAACCTTCTTCTTCTCCTCGTCCTTCTTCTTCTTCTTCTTCTTCTTCTTCTTATTCTTTTCTTCTTCTTCTTCTTCTGTTTCTTCTTCTTCTTTTTTTTCTTCTTCTTCTTCTTCTTCTGCTTCTTCTTCTTTTTCTTCTTCTTTTTCTTCTTCTTCTTCTTATTCTTATTATTATTACAACGCTCAATCCTTAAAAGCGATATTCCTCATTCGTTACTGATTAATCAAAAATAAAAATGGGCTCGTTGGAAAGAAGAAGGAATTACGCAACGTTCTTAGAAAGCACACTTTTTTTCATTTAGGTCCTTGTTATCGATTTATTGATCAAAATAAAAAATTGAAAAAATAGACAAATAAAAACTCCCAACCGCACAATAACAGCCTTTTGGCAACAATAAGAATTGTACAGAGCAGACAACAAACAGCCCCTCATAGAAACCGCACAAAAAAAGCAGACTGGTTTTAATTGGTGGCAGAAACCGAACCAGTTCCTAGCGCCATCTACTTCAACCGTGCGGAAAACGGCGAAAAAAAAGTACTTTTTTTAATTCTTGC
Organism: Microlaimidae sp. YZB2_3; assembly: GCA_030248175.1. NCBI lineage: Eukaryota > Metazoa > Nematoda > Chromadorea > Desmodorida > Microlaimidae > Microlaimidae sp. YZB2_3. The sequence continues at coordinate 119,460 of JASAMX010003214.1, read as the reverse complement.
ATTACTGATAACAAAATTAAATCAAAGTTTTATTAAAAAATAAAAATAAGCATCCGTGGTGCGGAAACGCCACGCGGCGGTTTAGCTCCACGGCACCGTGCACACTATAATTAAACTATAATTAGCTGGGAAATTTTTTTTGTAACTTATTTTCATTTTCTTTTATTTATTATTATAATTCTAAAGCTTATTATCTTAAAATCAATATTCTTTCATCATTTACGTGGCAATTTAACCCTGCAGTACCGCACCGACTATAATCAGAGAATCTGGATGAAATTTGTAAATTTTTGTTCATCATCTTCTTTTTCTAATTTTTTTATTCAAAAAAAAATAATTGCAATCATCGGTGGCACGGGAACGCCCACTGCGATTTAGCCCCACGGCACCGCGACAACTATAACTAGAGCACCTCGTAAATTTTGTAATTCCTTAGGCCCCTTGCTATTTTTGCTTTTTAAAAATGACCTTCCAAAAGCGGTTGGTAACCAATCAGTTGTAAAATTATTTGCTGACAACGCTAAAGTCTATCACATACATCACTTTCCTATCACATACATCACTGATCCTGCTGATGATTTTCAGCACTCTTAAGATAATTTCTGTAACTGGGCCAATACGTGGCAGCTAAATATTGTTCTTTAAAAATGTTGTGTTATTTCATTTGGTAATGTCCATGATACTAAAAATTATAGTTTAAATTATGTTCTTACTAACAGATGCATATAGACAGACAATATACGTGATCTAGGTATTACTATTACAAAAGATTTAAAATTTTCCACGCATTGTTCCGATATTGCAAAAAAAGCTCACCGAAGACTAGCTATGCTTTTCAGGGCAATTACCACAAAAAATATGTCAGCAATTTTGCAAGCTTACAAAAACTATGTGAGGCTTTTGATGGAAGTTGAATCTTTTATTTGGCCCCCTCATTACATCAAATACCGTGAAATATTAAAAAGAGTAAAACGAAAATTTACACGCAAGTTACATGCACAATGTGCTTTTCCTGAAATTGATTATAAAACAAGATTAAAAGAGTTAGGGCTACAGTCTTTGGAGCATCGTTGAGTTAAAAACGACCTTTTCATGTGTTTTAAAATCTTAAAAACATTGTAGACGTTGATAAAAATTGATTTTTTAGTTTTTTTTACTAATTTGCATGCAAGGGGAAACGGTTTTAACCTTAATAAGGAAAAAGTTAAAATGGATATTTTGAAATACTTTTTTTTTTCAATCGCGTTGCAAATTTCTGAAATAGCTTGCCATTTAACATTGTTTCGCAAATTTTTTTACAGATATTTAAACAAAAATTAGATATACATTTTGCAAATTAAGAATATTTTATTGTGAATTTGTATGTTGCATTTTAGTAGGTTTTTTAAAACCTGTGTAACATTATTATTATTTCATACCCAGTCTTTTTGTTTGTTTAGTCTTTTATTTGACCATTTATTTATTGTCATTTTGTAGGTATGTATGAAATAAACTATTCTTTTCTATTCTATTCTATTTATCATCTTTTTCTTCTTCTTCTTATTTATGTTTCAAAAATTATAATTCCAATCATCAATGGTGCGAGGGTGCCATATTGCAATTTAACCCACGGCACCGCGCCTACTATACTTAGAGAACGTGGGTAAATTTTGTAATTTATGTTCATCATATTCTTTTTATTATTATTTTTATATTAAATATTATAATTGCAATCATTGGCGTAAGCCATCGCGCCAACTATATTTAAAGAACGTAGGTAAACTTTGTCTGAAGCGCCACTGCGCCGCAGTAACTATTAACTATAATTAAACAACGTGGGAAAATTTTGTAATTTGAATTCATCTTCTTCTTATTATTATTTTTTATTTTTATTATAAACGAATTATCGATGGCGCAGGAGCGCCATACGGAAATTATGCCCCTCGGCACAGCGTAAACTATAATTAAAAAAACGTGGTAAATTCAGTATTATGTTCTTCTTCTCCTTATTATTTATATATTATTTTTCAAACGCTTATATCTTAAAACCCGTATTCCTCCCTCGTTAGTGATTGATCAAAAAAAAAACATGGGTTCTTTGGAAATCGTAGAAAATTGCGCAATAATTCTTAGGAACTACTTTTTCTTGATAAATAATATGTGTTCTATCGATAATATTAAAACTGTTAAAAAAGTATATATCGGCAACGGAATGATTATAAACATATGTTACTGCGCAGCTAAAACTACAGTTTATTAGGCTATTTTTTAATTTAATTCAAAAAAGTGGTAGACTAGACTTGAAAAATGCTCTCAGAATAGAGCAGGAAAAAGGGGCGATTTTCCCCTGGGCGTATATTTAGACAGAAAAGATATGGACATGATGTGGACTATAGAAAAGTTGCATTTAGTTTGGCCAGCTGCTCAGTAAATAAAAATTTTTATCATATGAAAATGATTTGTTTATACATTGATCTAATCACACAGCACTGTTGCATTTTTTTAGTCTTATGAAATGTCAATTGAAAAAATCATACCCACAGAAATTTTGGACAAGCGTGAAAATGCCACTTTTTTAAAATTATAGTTGTTTCCTACACATATATAAATATAGCCTTCTAATTGAAAAAGAGGCGATTTCGCGCTTGTCAAAGATTGCTGTGAGTATGATTTTTTCAATTGAAATTTCATCAGACTAAAAAAATGCAACAGCGCTGTGGGATTAGATCAATGTATAAACAAATCATTATCATATGGTAGAAATTTTTGTTCAGTGAGCAGCTGGCCAAACCAAATGCAAATTTCCTATAGTCCACATAAAGTCCATCTGAGACTAGTCCACATCTTTTCTGTCTAAACATGCGCCCGAGGGAAAATCGCCCCTTTTTCCTGCTCTATTCTTAGAGCATTTTTCAAGTCTAGTCCTTCTATAATGTAAGATTGTAGATTGCACATAGATATTTTTTTTGATTTTATGAATTATATTTATTTTGTTGTTGTAAATTGCAGTATATATAAAAATAATTATAACGGCAACCCAAAATTATTTTGTGTTTTATGTTGCTTTTGTTTTTGATAAAAATGGTGGTAAACTTGTTCTCAGTTTGCTCAAAGTTAAATAAAAATTTAAAAAAATTTATTGGATGCAAACTATTTAGTAAAAAAATATAAAGACTAAATTAAATGAAGTTTTTAGATTCTTATTTATTAAAAGCTTTGTTTTATTAATTTAACTATCAAAGTAGTGTACAAATTTGCATAATAAAATTATGAGTTTCTCCCTTCGTAAACGAATCCTCCTTTATAAAATCAGGACATTTTCTCGGACGACATGTGTATTCGGTTTCAACTAAACAAAAATTTAAAATAATTATCTTCAAGATGAACACACACACACATAACTTTACTATGTACGTCACCGCTGATGTTATTAGTAGTTGTTAAGTGCAAGCTAAATTGCTAATTGAAAAAAACTAGAAGTTTTAGACAAATACAAAACTTTTGCGTTTGTAGTCTAAACAAAACGCCGCGAACCGTTTACGAAAAAAACTAACCTTAGACTCTTCAAAAGATATAAAGCCGAACCTCTGTTATTTTTCATTTGTTTTTATGCTTTTAAATGCTATATTTCTAATTTTAAGTTAAACGAAGTTTTTTTATTGTCTCTATGCTCTTTGTATATTTAAGACAATAGTCGAGCATAAATAATTTATATGTTGTTGTTGGATGTTGTTGAAATAGGTTGGGCATTTTTACAAAATACAAAAATGCACGATTCTTTTAATTTGGGGTCGATGGCTTGTCGATGATTTGGGGTCGAAACTTGAAACCAAAAATATTAAACTTGGTGCCGTAAAATGGGAACTTGGAGCCGAACGTAAACATAGCTAAAACGTTCACCTAAACCTAAGAAACGCCTTAATCTAAGCCTAAACCAAGTTTTTAGATAAAGGCTCCAAGTTTTTATTGCTCGTTACTCCAGCTGCCTAAAATTTCCGATGGCGCCAAGTTCATTGTTTGTAGTTCTAAAGACCCCGTATCATTCTTTGATTTCTCGGGATCTGTGGTACGGTACGGGGGCCTTTAGAGCCGCAAATAGGGTACTTGAAGCCGATGGAAATTTTTTCGACCTTTTTTTAGGCTTCGCTTAGGCTTAGGTATGGGTTTAGCTATTTTTATTTTCGCCTCCAAGTGCCCTCGGCTCCATCGACTCCAAACCCTTTGGTATAGTGGGAGAGAGTGAGCTCCATTAACGTAGAAAATGTCAAAGATTCCGCTCCCACGGAAACAAGTTTTTAGCATACATATTAATATTTTGCATATCAATTTTATTTCTATTATAAAAAAGATCAATATCAAAATTTTTGTGGTGGACTCAAGCCCTTTACTTATGCTCAAGTAGAGCTCAAATCGACAGTTTATCAATTTTTAAAAATTTATTTTTAAATAAAATAAACAGAGTATTAGTCTAAAACACACCAATTCATTGATGCACGTGAATATCCATGTTTCCAGTTCCTAGTGAAAAAATTCCACACGTTTTCCTCAAATTTTTCATTTCAAAAGAATTCAAAAAATTGATTGCAAATGTAGTTACTAAATTATTCCATCGTTAACCCCAAAAAATACTTCGTCCAAAGTGTACAAAAGACAAAAAACAAAAGTTAGATTTTGCGTGATTTGTGCATACTTATTTTTTAGGTTCAAAATTCCAAAAATGCAATGAAAATAAAAAAACGCATATAAATCGCAAAATATGGAACTTTTTGATTTTGTCCTTTAAAAATTTTGAACGAAGTATAAAACAATCTTTATTTTCTATTTAATTTAAACCATTCATCAATAAAAAGTTAAGGTAAAACTTATAAATAATCATTTCAAAGGACAGTTTCTAATTTTCAGCGCGCTGAAAAATCATTTTTTCAACACAGTTAAACTAAGCGGAAACGCATTTTTTAGTCAGCTAAACAGTTTTAAACGCCTTTTTTGTTTTTCCTAAGCCTAAGCAAAACCTAAATATCAAGCTGACTTTTATTATGATAGAGTTTCAGATTTTTCAGCGCGCTTAAAATTACCCCTTTCGCGCTAAAAATCAGAATCTGCCTTTCGAAGACATTTAACAACATTCATAGCACATACAGTGTGCAACCACAACTTTTATGAATTTATTATAATGGTGGTAAGTATACCTTCATTTTGAGTTGATAATTTCCTCAGTTTTTTTTCACGTGAAGGACTGCAAAACCCAGTCAGTCTCTTTGGTTTCAATAAAGTTTTCTTAAATATAGTAGTCTTAAATCTATTTTGATAAAAATACGGTAGTCTTTATTTTGATAAAAACCAATGTAATATACGTTTTTAAGGCACGTAGATTACTGCAAAAATTTTGTTATTGCTAATAGAAACAATTAACCCTTTTTATATCTGCAAATCAACATAACGTTGCCTAACAAAAAACTGCAATAGCAACAGAAGCAAAAAATGTGATTTTATTAATAATTTTTTGGCTTGTTTGTCTGACGCAAACTTCATATGTATATGTCCCTTCTGTTACAACTCAAAGTGCAAGAGATAATAAAAGACAATTATTTTTCTCTCTTCATTTTCTGGTTCATACTTTGACAAAATGTCCTTTGGACAAAGTCCAAAGGACAAATACAGCGCAAAAACGTCCTTTGGAATTTGTTCAAAGGACAAAGTCCAAAGGACAAAATCTAAAGGACAACGTGTTCATACATTCTTGTCCTTTGGTCTTTTCCCTTTGGATTTTTTCTTTTGGACTTTGTCCAAGGGACAAATTTTAAGTAGCGTTCATACTTCGTCCAAAGAAAAAAGTCCAAAGCACGTTTCGGCTTGTCCAAAGGACGTTTTGTCATAAGTATGAACCAGCCTTTAATTTGTGTTTTTGGACTCTTTTATAAAACCGTCTCAAAATTTTGAATCTTATTGTTTTCCGACAATAGTTCTGCCAGAGTTCAAAATTTTATTCCAGAACACCGCAAAAATTATAACAACAGCACAATTTAAGAATTTAAGTTTTTATACGTATATGTAATTCCTCTACCTACATGCAAATCAAACGCAGCTGGTCTCGATGATTTGCAGTATTGAATCGACTATTTTACAATAAAACAATTTGTTTAACAAAATCGCTTTAATATTGAACATTAAATACCCTATTTTAAGAATTATTTATAAAATTAATTACTCATTTTGAAAAAAAAATCTATTAAAGCCTTTTTGGCGATTTTTCGTATACTTTACAAAAAAGAGGAAATTAAAAAAATTTCTACGTTTTTAAAAAAAAATGTCATAACCGCACAATTGTAAATGGTAATTTATGTCTTCATGCAAGTTTACGAGGTCAGCCAGATGTAATTCTACCATAAACATGTATTTGTCTTTTGAAACGTTTGTTTTTTATAATTCTAAAAATTGAGTTTTGGAGTCTATTAGAAAACTCTCTTTATTTCGAGTTTCAAATCGTTTTTGTTTTCAGACAATAGTTCCAATTTTAAAGTTCTATTTTGGAATGCTACCAAACCGCAATAGCAGCACAAGAAAACAATTAGGTTTTTGTACGTATAATCTAAAATGAAAGCATTTGCCTTTTTTTATTCGTTTTTTTTATTTCTAACGTCCCAAAATAGTGTTTTAAAAGTATTTTACAAAACCGTATTTAATTTGAGTTCAAAATGTTGGTGTTTTCAGATAATAGTTCCTATTTTAAAAATCTATTTAGAATACTATTTAAAAAACTACGATTAAGGCTGGTTCATAGTTATGACAATACGTCCTTTGGACAAAGTCCAAAAGACAAAATACAGCGTAAAAACGTCCTTTTGACTTTGTCCTTTGGACAAAATCGAAAAGACAACGTGTTCATACTTTTTTGTCCTTTGGACTTTTCCCTTTGGATTTTGAATTTCAAGTAGCATTCATACTTCGTCCAAAGGAAAAAGTCCAAAGCATGTTTTGGTTTTTCTAAAATTGCCCTTTGGTATTTTTCCAAAGGACGTTTTGTTATAAGTATGAACCAGCCTAAATAAGTCAAGGTTTGACAATAAGAGCTCAGATACGTAAAACGAATATAAGTAATGTATTTGTTTTTTAAACGTATTTTTTTATCAATATTTATAATGTCCAAAAAAACCTTGGGAGTCTTTAATAAAAACCCTCTTTATTTCAATTTTTTAAATGTTATCGATTTCAAACAATAGTTCTGAGTTTAAAATTGTTTTTTGACAGAACTAACAGCACAACTAAATAATTATTTTTTAAACAGAATTACCTGTTTAACACGCAAGTATTTGTATTGTTTAAACTTGTATATTTATATTTCTAAAAAAACTTTAAAATTATTTTTACGAAACCGTTAATTTGTGTTTTGAAATGTTACCGTTTTTAACAAATAGTCCAGACAGTAAAATTAGATTTGACAATAGTACAAAAATCTGCAATAACAGCACAGTAAACAACTACGTTTTTACGCGTCTCATCTGCTTGAAAAGGAAGTATTTGTTTTTTTAAACGTTTTTTTTATATTAATGTTTTAAAAATTGTATTTCTAAAGTTTACAAAATCTTTTTTTTTTCAAGTTGCCAAATATTAGTTTTACCAGATAATACTTCCGATTTTAAACTTTAATTCAGAATACTACAAAAACTGTAACAAGGACACAAATGTGACAATATGAGCTCATATGCGTTAACTAAAATCAAAGTATTATTCTTTTTAAACGTTTTTTTTAAAGATTTTTAACTTCTAAAAAAATGTGTTTTTTATAATCGTCTTTATTTCGAGTTCCCAAATGTTATTGTTTTCAGACAATAGTTCCGACTTCCAAATTTCGCGGGGGGAAAGTCGTGAGAAGGGAGCCCCCCCGAGGGGCTCTTCTAAGGGCTTTATGCGTTTATTACACATTGGGCACGCTTTATTTAGGTTCGGTCCGACGGGATTACCAGCACCCAACTTACAAAGCCCCGCTTCAATCTTTCCTCCATTTTCTTTCCCTATACACGAACCCCGACCCGACAGTGACCAAGCCATTCCTCCGGACGAACCCGGGGGGTGTTACACTCCATTTAGTCCTTTCTTTATTCTGTGAAAGCAACACAAAGCAATAAAGCAGCAAATCGCTAAGAAAGGTGAATCCCAGGTGGATGCTCACTTTTGGATTTTAAAATCCCGTATTTGTTTGGTGAAACAGCATTTGAATCTTTGTACCGTCGTATTTTCTAAAATACTAGATAGGGTCTTAGAATTATAGCATTTATTTTGACGATTGACTAATAGACAGTTTAGGTTACAACGGCAAATAAATCGGCAGCCTTTAATGTTTTTTTAGTACCGAAAAAAATTTTCTAGGTCCAACAAAAAACGATTGGGTAAACAAGTGCTTGCGCGAAAACCCCCACAGAAGCTAACAAATCAGGCTGAAGTTGACAAATGAGGCATAAGACTTAAGCTAATAAAGCTTTCAAAAATAGCTATACGAGACGCCCCCAATCCCGACTGTGTAAAGCGGCGAAATCTGTTTGCACAGATAATAGCCGCGTATTAAAAACATGCAAAACACTGTCGTATCAGATTCCACCTGTGCTTATTTTGTAAGATCGACGTCAAATATCCGTCTGTTTTTATGGCGAAGAAAAACTAAAACATTTGTCAATCAACCGCGTTTGTCTACATATTTTATTTGGCCAACTCAAGCGTATAATTGATTGCTTTTTCTAAAACCAAACCTTTTTAAGATATTTAAAAGTGACGGTTCCATTGTTTCGGTGGGGCCCGTGAAAAGCGTCGCTTTACTTGTTCGTTAATTGAAGAAAACGAACCAGTCCATCCACCCCCGGTGAGTGCTGTGCGAAAGTCCGCGCCACTGTGATAGCGTCGGAATGAGGACAGCCGCGCGATTTCAACGGGTGGAGGCCAACTAGCCGCGCGCGCATTTTCCAGGTTGAGGGTTCAAGTAACGCCCCCATTCGAGTGGGAGTATACCTCGCAAACTTTTGTGGGAGGAAAGTTTGTTGGCGAAGTTCGTACATGCAGCTTACAAATACAGTTTAAGAAATGTGAATTTTATAAATATTAAACTGTAAATTTTTTTTGTAATTTAAATTCAGAGCTTGGTTTCAAAAAATAGTATAAAAATAATAATTCTTTAATTGTAGTCTTCCAGATTCCAGTGTTAAATATAGACTTAACCATGCTTTGTTTTCGATATTAACCCTAAAGATCTTATTAACCGTTATCTTTTTAAATTCTTTGCCTTAACCAATTAAATTTAAGCCAGCGTTTCTTTGCTAAAAAAAGGTTGCGGTCAATTTTTCTTATTTATAAAAATTGTAAAAACAGGTTATTTATTTAGAAACACTAGGTATTTTTACAAGCAAATTTCGCGTTTGTAACATTTATGAATCAGCACTCAGAATCTAAATGTTTTATGATTTACTTGAATTAACAATTAAAATTTCTTTAAATTAATAAATTCTTAAGCCCAGCTCATATTTTTTCCAAAATGTTTAAAATTTAAAAAAGCTGAATTTTATGTAATTCCAAAATCATTATTAATTGTAAAAAGCTTTTACACTTTTTATTTTGGTGAAAATGCTAAAAATACAATAAAAAACATATAAAGGTGCAGGCTTCGAAATGATATGTTTTGTGATTAGTCATTTTTCCTCAATGAAATTAATCTTAAAATTCCCAGTATTTTCAATATTCCAAGATATTACCGTTCAAAAAATAAAAAAACCAACACGAAACCAACATTTTTACTCCTAAATTTTCAGTAAATAGTATTTATTGACAAAAATTACACTATATAAGGGTTTTGATTGATATCAAAGTTTGATCGTCAAAAACATAAAAAAGTCCGACTTTATTGAAAACAATTTTAAAAAAACTCAATATACAAAAAAGAATTAATCGAATTCTTTAAACTGAATTGAGTTAAAACTGTGAAACTGCTCTTAAATACAAATCGTTAATTTTTGGAGCTAATACTTATTAAAAAATGAAATCCGATATAATTTTTTATTGAACTAATTACTAATTTTACTAACTCTTGGTCCAAAAATGAAATCGATTAATATTTTAACTATTGGAAATGGATACTTAAATTAGGTAAAAATCCCCATGTAAAACGCACCCCCAGCGGCGAAAAGTTCAGCCGGCCGGCTTCAGATCGGCTTCCATCCGCTTTAAACTTCCAGTAAGAAAGAAAAGATTCTCGGGTGAAGAAGAAGAATATCCCGCCCCACACTTTTCGCCCGCAAAGTGACGCCGGAGTAATAAGGCGTAAGAACTGAGGGCCGAAATTAAAACCCAATGCTAGCTACATTTTACATTGTTGTGTCGGCCGAAAAGTTAATAGCCCAACATTTGGTGTCTGTTCCTGGTTTTTACATTATAATACAAGTTTAATGCGGTCCCTTTTGCTTTTGACTTTTGCCAAAGATCGGCCAAGCCAAGTCTCTCAGCCGCGCCATTCGGAAAAATTTCGTTCCAGTGCTCAGGTGTAAGAAGATTAGATTTCAAGCCGTTTTCCTCTGTAAAGTTGACGGAAAACTCAAAGTCTAATTGGTTTCTAAATTATTTGGTGGTTAAAAACAATAACTGTTAATATTATTCTCGCCTCGAACTATATTTACGTATTAGGTTGAAAACTTTGTTTTTCGTGATTTATTTTTCATTTTTGATTATTTTGCGAGTAAATATTTTTTGGCAATTTGATTTATGCGCGCAATTAATTTGTAATTAACCCAGATGTTTAAGCACGAGTTTTATCAGAGATAGTTTTATTACTTTATATGTGCTTTTTTTAACAAATATCGAGTATTTTTTTCAAATTCCAGAAACATAACGCTTAAGACAACGTGAACAGGTTTTAAGTCCAGTTTTGTATGTTAAATATTGAGAAAAATTAAAATCTTTATGTTTGTATATATGTTCAAAGAAATTAGCTTACCTCAAAGCAATTTAATTTTTGAGTAGGAAAAAAGGGCAAAACAAAAAAGGCAAAGCTGTGTTTAGTTGCGACAAAAGCCATCTTTTAGCAAAAAGTGCAGAAAACCACTTTATTGTGAGAAAACCGAAATAGCTGTGATTAAAATCAAGATCTAACATTTTTCAAGCGCGAAACATCAAGCAAAGACTCTAAAGGCTAGTTCATACTTATGACAAAACGTCCTTTAAACAAAGTCCAAAGGAAAGAAGTCTGGTTTGTGTTTGTTTGTTTGTTTGTCGTTTGTGTTTTTTTTGTTTTTTTGTTTGACGCTGTGTTTGTCCTTTGGACAAAGTCCAAAAGGACAAACACAGCGTCAAATTGTCCTTTGGACTTTGTCCTTTGGAATTTGTCCAAAGGACAACGTGTCCATACTTTTTGTCTTTTGTACTTTTTCTTTTGGATTTTGTCCTTTGGACTTTGTCCAAAAGACAAATTTCAAGTAGCATTCATATTTCGTCCAAAGGAAAAAGTCCAAAGGACGTTTTCGCTTCTCCAAAGTGAGTTGTTTAATTTAATTGTTTGGTTTAAGTTTTAAATTTATCATAAATGGATTTTTGAATAGATATATGTGTTTAATAAAAATTTTTTTAACTGAATTTTTTGGTTAAGAAATTTTTTTTGGTTAATTTTTTAAACTTTTAATATTAATGAGGTATATGAAGTTTTATAAACATCAATACATTTCTGTACAAAGAACAAAAAAAGCGTGAGAATTAAAAGACTTTCTTGTGTTTTTTGTTACTTTTTCGGTATTACGCATTTACCAAAAAAATAACATTCTATTCAAATGCCCATATTTAGCACGTCATAAAGCACCACTAACAATATTCATTTTTGAGTGAAGGCGAACAAAAAAGTACTTGTTTTTAGATTAAAATAAAAATATTGCTTAGGCAAATAGAATTATGTTTATATTGTTTTCATTGTGCTTGGTTGTGAATTAGGTAATAAAAAACATCTATTATGTTTATTTTAAAAAAATTCTAACTAAAATTTTAACGAAAGAACCTTCAAAGCTGTGAAGATATTTAACTTGTAAAAAGTCAAAGATTAAAGTCCACAATTTTTATAGATGACAAACTAAAACGTAAAATCTAAAACCATTTCAAATTTAAAACAAAATTTTTCTAAAGACATAGAGTGTTTTTCTTTTTAAAGACATAGAGTGTAAAACAAGAAGAGCAATGAAATAATTAATCTACAGCATTTAATCTATCTTTGGCACTATTTTTTTAAAATTTGATCTCGATTAAGTTTTTTATCTCAATTAAACTCGCTAAAAACCTGATGAAATCACTAAAACAAATTGTGTAAAAAACTATGGTGAGCGTTTTGACCCAAAATTACTGTACCGCAATCGCATCTTTAATATTTGTGTAACAAGTTGCTGCTGTCGATTGCCCTAAAATACTAAGCAAAAATAAATTTCATTAAATTTTTACACCCACTTAGACTTTTTTAATTAATACTCTTTTTAAAAAAATGATCTATTTAACTGGAAGGATTTTATGTATTTTATTGCATTTGCGTCTAGTATACAAAAGTTAAAATTAGTCTTAAGATAAAAAAACAAAAAGACTTCTAGCAAAACGTGAACGGAAGTTGCTTGTCTTCGGATCCAATTTTTTTCGGTTCTATATCGACTCTAAATTCAATTTATGCATTGATTGATTAACAAAAAACGGTATGATTCTTTGTCTGGAACATAATGATTCTATTGAATTACTAGATATCTGGTTTTAGACAAAAGATAATAAGTGATTAAGGGGGTTTAAAATATTTCAATGTGTTAAATTATATTTTCCTAAGATTTTTGATAAAATGTCATTCTTCGACGATCATATATTTAATTTTGCATTTATGAAAAATTCAATAAAAGTATTAAAAAAAATTATTTTTTTCAGCAAACTTACATATTCTTAAATACACTTTTAATTACTACTTTATAAACTGATAACTAGAATTCCATTCAATAGGAGGTATTTTTTAGATTAAAAAGGTTGAAATTTTCAAAAATTTAAAAGGAAAGAAAAACTGATTCAGCTGAAAGTACGCTGTTTTAAAAGCCATATTTCCTGCCTTTACTTCAATAATAATTTAAACGTGTAAAAATTATCTTTTTGGCGCTGAATTTTTGTATTGTAATCCTTGATAAAGCAGAGAAAAGGCGTAGTATTTTTTGGTTTTACATAAAATCCATGAAACTTCTTACGGTTTGCGCCTTTAACTCGCTATAGACAAGATGAAATGATTATGTTTTTATTAGAATGCTTCATGCTGGTTAAAAATAATCAATACTCAATTGTATAGGTCTGGTTTACCGTCGTTAAAAGTTATATTGTTTAAAGGGTGCAGTATACTAATTCGTGGTCTGGTTTACTGTCGTTAAAAATTATATTTTTTAAACGTTTAATGGTGCAGTATACTAATTTATTTTGCTTTTTAATTAATATTATTCGATGTATTAGGCACACTGAATCAAAAAAAGTATTACACAAAAATTAATTCCCAACGATTAAGGATTTATTAACAAGAATACCCGTTGGTTATTTGCAATGCTGTTTTTCATACACCATTTTTTAAAGAAAACATTTTTACTCAACAAATAGTAAAAAAAAACTTAAAAGAAATCATGCTAAGGTACCAAACGGTTTGAAATTTAAATTTGGTTTAATTCAAAAAAGTATTAAATGAGTATTGCCATTTTCAAAAAAAATTTTGTTTTTTATAGTTGTTGTGTTTTTGGTGTGTTTTTTGTTTGCTTTTATTCTGGTATTATCTGTTAGCTAAAATTAAAATCCTTCAGGCTGAAATTCAGGGCGTAACCGCTCGCCGTCAGGAAGAAATAATAAAGAATGAACTCTTGGGAATAAAAATTATAAAAAAAGTTTTCAGAGATGATGTTACCAATTATTATTAAGTTGCGTCAGATGTTTCTCTCCGCGTGATATTTTCTCGAAGAACGAGTGGCTACTTTACCACTTGCTCAATTTTACCTTGATAGAATTCAAAGTTTTATTTTTGAAAAAAAGTAAACAAAATATAGAAAGACATTTCACTTTTTTTTAAATTTTACATTTTGCAGTTATAAAAATGTTCTAAAACACATCATAAACCAAACATCAAACATTATTTTTGGTATATGATGTTTTAAAAATGGCATTATTCATTTAATAGTTTTCGGAATTAAACTAAATTTAAAATTTAAGCTTTTTGGTACCTTAGCATGAATTCCATTAAGTTTTGTTAATATCCGTTCAGTGAAAATATTTTCTTTTAAAAAATAATGTATAAAAACACATTGGAAATAACCAAGGAGTATTGTTATTAATAACTTATTAACAGTTGGGAATTAATTTTTGGTGTAATACAATTTTTTCTCAATGTGACCTGATACATTGATTAGTATTACTTAAACAGCAATAAAAATTCACCATGAATGAGCATACTGCACCTTTAAATTTTATTTAAATAAAAAAACTCAAACAATACCAAACGGTTGGCGAACAGTATAATAAAAAAACAAAATTTTAACAAAAAAATATTGTATCCTACTCGATAATTTGCGAACAAATTAAATATGCGAGAGATAAAATTTTATTTATTTTTTAATTATTTATTAGTACCTATTCGTGTTTTTTTAAATAGACCCTTATGAGTCATTTTTTTGTCTCTAAATATACCATGTGACAAATCTTTTTGTACTCTCCATTGTGTTTAAAAAGCTTGCTTAGATTTTATGGTTTAATGTTTTAACTTATTGATATTTAAGATAAAGTGCATTGCAATTTGTTTCTGCTTTTTTCCCAACTTTATTCCGTGTTGTTTTATTCAGCAGGTTAAAAAAAACGCACTTTTTACAGATCAAACTTTTTGGTTGAACATTTAAAGTAGGCGTGTTTTTTGCAACCTGTCGTCTCAACGGATAAATTAATCAAACCATGGGTTCATATAGCTTCAAGTAAACCAAACCCTTCCGCCCTAGTTTTCCCCTTTTTGCACTCCCGTTTTTCGCCGCCCAGTTGGTTTTTTTGCCCCGGGGTTTCTCAAGCGACTGACTGGGATCTGATAAGTTAACCTGCCCCACAGCGCGGCGCGTACGGTTGCGTTCCGTGTGTGTATGGTTTGTGTGCGGGACTACGCGCTCGCGTTGGTGCGGTCGGATTTTGTATGCAAATTTTGATCTATTTTTTTAATTGGAATATGACTTTTCTAGAAGCGACGGAATAAAAAGAAGAACGCCCCCCAAGTTTCGGATCGTTTAAACGCGGCCTGGCCGCCTACACTGCCACTTCTCTGACAATACTGCCATTAATATTCGCTAGTCAGTTAGGTACAATTAATCCGGGTTAACCCCCGCATTCACTGCCACTTTTTGCCAGTCGGGAATCCGCTGCGCCGGTGATCAGTGCGTATTCCGGGCAGCGGACGTGGAATTTTTTTTGGTATAACTGGTTTTTGCACCATGGCACCGCACAGAGGAGAAACGGAAAGGGAGCGAGAGGATAAGACTTCCGACCGAAAAAATTTTTTATTTTCGACCAAAAATTGTTTATGGTAATTTTTCTATTATTTATTATGTTATGTTATGTTAACTTTTTGTTGAAATTAGCTTATAGCATTCCCAAAATATGTGACGGCCATATGCAGTATTTTTACTTTTTTGCGCGTTTTTGACGACAACCCGATATTAAAACGACTTGCTTTCAAACTATGTGCAACGAATTGAAATCCTGTGCATTATATGTTACACCAATACCAAAAATTGAATTAAGGCTGGTTCATACTTATGACAAAATGTCTTTTGGACAAAGTCCAAAGAACAAAAGTCCTTTGGACTTTGTCCAATAGACAAATACAGCGTCAAAACGTCCTTTGGATTTTGTCCTTTGGACTTTGTCCTTTCGACAATGTTCAAAGGACAACGTCTTAATACTTTTTTGTCGTTTGGACTTTTTCCTTTGGACTTTGTCCTTTGGAATTTGTCCAAAGAACAAATTTCAAGTAGTATTCATACTTCGTCCAATGGAAAAAGTCAAAAAGACGTGTTGGTTTGTCCAAAGGACGTTTTGGCTTTTTTAAATTGTCCTTTGGACTTTGTCCAATTTACAGTGTCATAACTCTGTGGAAATCTTTAACTAAACAACTTCCGTTCATATGAGGGGGTAGGGGGTTAGACTATTGTAATTTTCGTCTGAAAATGAATAGAGAAAATGAATTTTATTATAATTATTCAGTGAAATATAAGTCACTTATGGACTCACAATAATATTGTGTAGGTTTTTAATCCGTCAATAATACTTTTTTTATGTTAAAAAAACAAATTTAACAAAATTTAGCTCTTAGGACTAAATATAAAAGATTTAGGGAATCAAAAAAGCAGTCGAAAATTAAACTATATCTGACTGACGTAAAAAAATATGAGAAAGAAACATGAGAGGACCGATTAAAATTGTGCGGTTGCGGCGTGTTTTTTGATAAAACGAATTGAAACGCATAATTTTTTTAAAGTCCATCTTTTTTAAAATATATAAAAATCAGTGAAGTTTAGCCTTTAAAAAATTTTAAATTTTTGTTTTATATTGATTAGTTTGACAAATATTGTTAAAAAACTATTTTTAGGCTTTAATATAAACCCTTTTCGCTCAAACTTCTGAGCTTTTTTGTTGTTAAACGGTCTATTTATATACTGCAAGTCATCGAGGTCAGTCAGAAATATATTTTCTGGGTAAAATATGCACAGAATATTTTTTTTTTTTAATTTTACTAAAGTGGCAATACATATTAATTCGTTTTACTTGTTTATTGAAGTAGTGCTTAAACCATTTTTAGAGCCTTTGATTAAGATAAGAATTCAATTTAGTTTTAATGAAAATTATTAGAAAGGAAAAATAAAATATAAAAGTACAATTTGATAATTTGATAGAAAATATCAGCGGTGCATTATGTCAGTTGTTTATCGGTAGTCTTTGACATAAAACTTCGATTTTAAAAGAAGAATGCATAATCTGAACAAAAAAGTAGCTGGAAATGGGACAATCTTAAAGTTGTTAGCAGAGTTTAAAATAAATTGAAAATCTGTTTTTTAAAATTTTTAGATTGATTTACGTAAAGAAATGACGGATGAGCAAAAATAATGTTTTTTCTAATAGCGAAAATAATATAAATAATTTTGTATTATGTAAAATAATCGACACAGCAAAGTTTTTTTCTTCATATTAAAAAAAGTAATTTAATAAAAAATAATATCATTGTCGCATTAAACAAAGAAGCCATTGAATACCAAATCTAAGTCACAAATCTTATCATTAACTATATTAAATATAAACAGTCTTTATATTTTTTAGTTGTTTTAATTGATAAGTTTAATTTATTTTATTATTAATTGTTGTATTTTAAAGTCCATGGGTAAAACCCTACTAAACTTTTCAAGAGAAAGTTGGTCCACGAAAAATTGTGTGGCTTTTGCATCAGCAATCCCCAATATAGACTTTTAACCCTATTTGTCTGCTCGGAAACAAAATTACCTTAACAACAGATTATAGTTCCGGAAAAGGGCAATTCCTATATTGTTTAGAGATACAGGTAGTTCTTACCAGTTTCGTTTCTTGTTTAGATACCTAAGAGTAGTTCTTACCAGACCATAAACAAAATTGATTTATAAAAGTTCCTTTAAAAAGCAAATTAAACCTTAGTTTTATACTGACTTCACAAACTTTTATTAAAAATTAATTATAAAAGCTAATTCCAAATGAGGGAATTAAGTTGAAGAATAAAGTTTTAAATATTTAGATACAGAGTATGGAAAAACTACATACTTTTCTTTTTATTTTATTAATTTAAAGTAATAAACAAAAAGCGAAGTTTGCGTTTTAAATTTTTAAAAAAAAGGTTAAAACTTTTTTTATTCATAATTTTGTGTTTTTTAGGATTGTTTCTCTGGTTATTTTTGTGTCATTAATATCAAGAGCCAACGCTGTAAGTTTTTTTAATTTAAATAAAATGTTTTTACCAAAAAAATTAAAAACTGGATAATTGAAGTCTTATTGAAATTGAAATTTTTTAGATATTTTGAAAAATAATGTTGGTCTAGTACTTCTTAATAAATTAGATTTAATACTGTAGGTGAAATGTTTGTGCTCACAAACTTATTCCTTGGGTAACAGGTTAAAACAAATCGTGTGCTATTTTGATGCATAAAAATTAAATGTTTTATCTTCTACTCTAGATCACGCCTAACTTTTATTTCAGTATTTTATAATAATAAATAATATAATTTTTTATATTATTTCATATTATATATATTATATATATATATACATATATATATATATATATATATATATATATATATATATATATATATATATATATATATAATATATATATATATATATAAAGTTATTATTCGTTTTATATTGTTTTAAAAAATACTATATATTTATTGAAAATGAGATATTCCTAACAGTTCACGTGTAACACATTGTATGTACATATCACTAAAAACTTTGACCTAAAAAGATTGCTATAATTTTTGGTTTACTCAAGCTTAGATCACAAAAATAATGTATTAACTATGAAATTTAAAAACGAGTACTGTTCAAAGATATTCCTAAGGATTACATATTTTTTATTTTATATAATTTATATAGGTTACAGGGACTGGGAAAAGAAATGCCTATACATCATTTATGTAGGTTACAGGGAGTGGGAAAAGAAAAAAAACCCTATTTACTGTTATACTAATGCTTAATTAAAAAATGCTCATTGTTTCAATTAAAAAATTATTTTGCACCGAAACATAAACGTTTTTTTTAAAATTTTTTATTATTAGAATTATAGTTTATTTTGTGAATAAAAATTAGTGGGGTAAAATTTGTTTACGAAAAAGCTTTGGTATTTTTTTAACATGTAAGCAAACTTTAAACTAGAAAAGACTTTAATTCTCTTTAATATACGGGTGTTAAGTTTTTTAATAAACAAGGAGATATAGTAGAAATTACTTTTTAAAGCTTCCAATCCCCTATGTTTTTACTATCCTTAGTGACTTTTATTTCAACATTCTATTTACACTCACTGTTGTTTAAACGATAACTTAGCATGTTTATTATCAACATAAGAGATGCACAACAATAGGAAATATTACTTTTGTAAGGGTTATTTAGAAGGTTTTTAAGACTGCATTTATAATTTTTAATCTCCGAAATCAAATCAAATACAATCAAGAGTGGATAATATAATAAAGGCATGTCACAGCGGTCTGTAGCACCATGTATCATAAGATCCCGTTAGGTCTGCACATCCTGGCACGGTGGACGGACGTGCGGGTCTAAATGGATTTTATGATGGACTCTTCTACAGAACGCCGTAACATACCTTTATTAGATTATCTACTTTTGATACAATGCAATGAATATAAACCGTGTTTAACTTATCGCTTGCCTATATAATTTCTTAGTTTTTTTTTTGAAATCCAAGACATTTTTTTAGTGTTTATGACGATTATCTTTTTTTAGGAAATATTTGTTTGTATAGTTATATAAAACTTCCATTAAAGTGATCATAGAATAAAAAAAACCAAAGAAATAAATCAATACTTATATCACTTTGTTAACTTTTCTAATTTGTTAATCGAGAAATATACGACAATTAAACTTTGATGCGCTAAACTACTAGTCTATGCTACAAGATGAGGTTCATCCTGAAAGTTTCTGTTGTAACAGGAGTTAATGTAAACATTTTAATGAGTTTAAGCTAATGCACTATTTGTTATGTGGGACCACAAGCAGTGTCTTGTGTAAAGTGTTTAACAATGACTTATAAAACTCCGATTTAATCTTTTGCCCAGATTTATGGATATTTACTTATCAAAAGTATATAGAAAAAAATAACTTTTTAGATTTTTTACTCTAATTAGAGTTTTTTGTGTACAAAACCACAAAATTATAGTGCAAAATAAAAAATACCAAGGTAATGTATACCCTTTGCAGTTTCGCATGTTTTTTAATTTGATTAGTATAGCTAAACTATAGCTGTTTTAAAGAAATTTTATGCTCAATCAAATATAAAATATGTTTTAAAATTTTACTTTAAGAGTTTAGAAAGCAAAAACCAAATCTTTTTTTGCAAGTCTGTCATGTTAGAATTATTACAATTTGTTATTGCTTTACATATAAAATTTAAAGAGCATATTTTATTTTGATTTTGAAATTTTATTAAGATTTTATAACTTTTATTAAGTATTTTTAATAAGTATATTAAATTTTTATGGTTTAACTATAACATCTAAACACAGAATAGGTAAAAGGAGAATATATTTGAGAAAGTTGGTAAAACACGAAAAGATTGTTTTTCAAGAAATGTGTAAAACAGTAAGTATATAATTCTGCAAAGTAGCAAAATATGTATATTCAAATTTAAAACAGCAAAAATTATATCTCCACTGCAAAAATTTGCTTTTTAGTTATTACACCATGATTACTCAGTCAGTGGTTTAAATTTTTATTGCAAAAATTTTTGATTTATCGCGTTTCTTAGTGGAATTAATACAATTTTACTAGTGTATGTCAGGTACAACTTTGCTAGCAGAAACTACATAAGGATTGATTAACATTTTAAAATTTGTTTGCAATTAACTTCGAAATTAAGTTAAAAAACAAAGCAGTTTTATTTAAATATAAATCAGACAATTTTAAACGTAAAAAAATTCTGATGCAATTGATTTCGAAAATAAGCCAGATGCCATTGTTTTTTATCGCCGGTTATTTCCGACATTTAAGCCTGCAAAAATCCAAATATTTATCTCAGTAATCCCGGTATAAAAAAACCAAACGACTTATGGTATAGAATTTCTAATGCTTTTGCTGAAAAAAATTGTAAGCTAATGTTAAATTTGGTTTTTCAATTTTTACTTGAGAAAAAGTTTTTTTCTTTTTGTTGTTGTTTTAGTCGTTTTTAGTTCTTCGCTAAGTATTAGACTTTCCCAAGTGTTTTTTGATTTTTTTAAAAAACGCAGTTCCATTGCCAATTAAATAATATTCAAATACACTACTACCCACCCAGTACGCACTATATAGGATACTTGTGGAAATTACAACAAAACTTGAATAAGCTGTGAGAAAATTCTTTCAAACGTCCCACAAAAATCAAAAGAATTACCAAAAAGTTAAGAAAATAACTTTTCAAAAAAACACGCATGGCTGTTTAATCTGTACAGCCGTTATTACGCTCGCGTATCCTCGCCAGCTTAATCTTCTGGATTATAATATACACTTGTCGCCAAGGAAAAAAAGGGTTAAACGGCTGTCTGGCTGTTGCGCCATTCCACCAGCGGCGCGGATCGCATTTCACCAGCCACTTTTTTAACCAACAAATTTCAGCTTCCAGAAAAGAGGGGTTTGTGAAAAAATGCAACAATACTACGAGCTGGGAGGTAATTGCCGACTTAACGCGGGCCGCATCTTGGTTTACGGCCCCTATTCTGGAAAAGCGATAGCTCCGTTTTCGAATAGCGAGTCGTATTCAGCGGAGAGCTGGGACTTATTCTATACTTTTGATCTGAAATAAGTCTGAATCTACTTAATAAAATAAGTCACAGCGAATACCAAACCGCCTTTGATTTGTCTCATTCTACCAGCATTGTTCAGAGCGCGGTCTTAAAAACGAGTCACAATTTCGTAACTTTCGATAAAATAGGACTTTTTCTGTCACGGTGAGAATCCCATTTTTCCATATCATCATTAATCACCGGCAAATTGACAATCGGGAAGGGAAAGGGAGAGAAAAACGCTCGCGGGCAATTCAGCTAAGTAAATCGGTCGCCCTGCCCGCGGGGGTTTCCCCAGATGATCCAAGAAAATGTCGAAAACACCATCGAAAAACAATAACTGGCCAACAATAATTAGCGCTAGGTAGAAATGATTGATATAAAAAATAATTATTCAGTTATTAGTGCCTGGGTGGAAATGATTGATAAAAATTAACTTGCCAGTTTTTAGCGATTCGTGGTAAAACTTATTAAAAAGTTCATTCAGAAAACCCGCCTCCCCACCCGCGGAAATTAAGTCGGACGGGTTTCGCCAGATGGGTGGAAAAATCAGCCGAAAAACAATAGTTGGTCGGTTATTACTGCTGGAATGAAACTATTGGCAAAAACAATAGCTGGGCTGGTTATTAGGGTTGGGCGGTTTAAAAGATTGAAAAACAATAACAGGGCAAATATCCGCGCAGTTTTCACTGAAAGCTGCAAAACAAATTCGTTATGAAATAGAGTTTTTAAAGTATTAATAAAAATAACCAAATAAATATTTTTGGGACATGTGTAAGAATTATAAAACCATTATTACTGCTACACCTCAGTCTAGTAAGACATGAAAATAAAAATCTTAACAAACTATACATTAGATCAGACAGAAAACGAGGTTATTAAAATTTAAAAAATTTTGATCTATGGTACTGTTTTAAAATTACAGAAAACAAATTACAATCATTTTTAAAACCAATAAAGTTAAAAACCTTTGTTAAATATAGTTTCATTTCATTCTTTGATAATGATTGTAAATATTAGCTCCTGCCGTTTTCATAACATTGATGTAAGCAAGAATAGTCTTAAATAAAAACAAAAAATTATTTTACGATAACATATATCAAATACCAGTATTTATGGAACCGGCGATACCTGGCCGACGTGTGACGCCCGACATCCCTACGCCCGGCGTTAGCCTCCCTGTATGTCATGAACGTCGTCTTCTTGCCAGTAGACGGGCACACTTTTCGCCTTAAAAAAAAAACAAAAATCTCGCCCGTCTATGGTCATGGAGATGTTCATGACACTCCGGGTGTGACGACGCCAACGACGACGGTGTTGGGACGGGAGTGTCACACGCCGGCGAGGTCGTGAAAACGTAAGCAAGATATTCTGATTTGCTATGGTTGAACTATATATATGGCTGACCTCGTGAGTTGTAAAGCAGACATGAGCGGACCAATTAAAATTGCGCGGTTATGACATTTTTTTAAAACGAATTAGAACGCATAACTTTTTGAGTTTCCGCCTTTTCACGAAATATAGAAAAATGACACGACTTTAGCTTTTTTTAAAATTCTAGGACACGAGGGTACTGGACACGAGGGTACTGGACACGAGGGTACTGGACACGAGGGTACTGGACACGAGGGTACTGGACACGAGGGTACTGGACACGAGGGTACCGGACACCAGGGTACTGAGCTAAGAAAAAATACGTTTGCCACAAATATGTAAATTTTTTAAACTGAATGAGTCGAACTAAATTTTAATCGTTTGAACGTGAAGACAATTAAACGTTACATAAGTCGTTTCGTTTTTTAATTTTAAGTAACATTTTTTCTTGCTTAAATATAATGCAATTTCATAATCAAAAAACTACGTAAATTGTTTAAAAAACATCATACTAAAACATGAAATTTTTAAAGGTTATTTTACACACAATTTATACCATGGATTTTTAATAAAAACAATGAAAATGTTTAAAGTTATCTCCGAATCTCTGAAGCTTCGAAACCCTGCCTTTGAAAAAACTAAAGAATCATTATTAAACAACCATGAGTGGAATGAGAACGCCAAGAAGTTATTTAATTACTGTGTTTTTTTCTAAATCATATATTCATACGAAAATACGAAGCGAGTTTCAGTTTTTCGCTGTCATTTTTATATTTAAACTCCTTTCATCGACTCTTGATTAAAATAAATGAGTTTTTTGATAAAATCTTTAAAAATAATAACTCCTGCAAAAATAGATTTTACCAGTAGAAATGTAAAAAATAACTTCTTGCCTTTTTTAGTCCACTCTAGCTTAAGGAATTTACTTGAACACATGTTGATCATTTAAAACAAGGCAAACAAAATGTCCTTTTAAAACCCAAAAACATAAAATTGTTAGATTTTTCATGTATGATATTTTATACATTTAAATTTAAGTATAAAGTCGTGAGTTAAATAATCCAACAACGGATCTTTGGGAGTCTTCAAAACCCATTTCACGGTAAACTTTATTCTCCTAAGCCTAAGCAAAACCCAAAAATTAAGCTAAACTTTATCATAATATTTCAATAATAGTGTGCTTTTTAAAAATACGAAATAATTTACTGTTAAAAAAGGCAAGCAATTGTTTTTCGGAAAATATTTTACTAAAATGTTTTATTTGCAATTATTTGTGCAGTTACTTTTTCCGTTAAGGCATTTTTAAGAATTCATTTTTTTTTCAACACACCACGAAAAATAACCACAAAAATGTTTTGACAGCACAATCAAAGCATAACAGCAACCTTAATGCTGATTATCTTTCAAGTCGTTAAAATAGATTCTCAAAATTTTTAAAGCTAGTTATTATATAAAAAAATTCACGAAAATGTTAACAAATTACACGAAAATGTTTTAATATTATGAAATTATTATTTTTGTTTTATGTCTTCTCAATAATTTTATTTTTATAATCCTCTTTTATAAGTCAGTCAAACAACTAAATGATATTTAAATATAATAAACTATTGTTATGCAATAAGTTTATTCCGTTTTATGCGGGAAGGTTATGTTTTTTGCTCGTCAGTACCCTCGTGTCCAGTACCCTCGTGTCCCTCTTGCATAATAAATCGATTTTGCTGCCAGGTTGTGGTGAACGCAATTTTTTTAAGCCCAGTACCTTCGTGTCCAGTACCCTCGTGTCCAGTACCCTCGTGTCCAGTACCCTCGTGTCCCGTTCCCTTTTTTAAAATTGCATATTTGTTCTAAGTTGAGCAATTTGATAAAGAATTGTTAAAATACGGTATCATGGGTGGCGCGGGAGCGCCACGGGGCGATTTAGCCCCGTAGCGCCGCGCCAACCATAATTAGAGAACGTGAGTAAATTTTGAAATTCAGAACCTTCTTCTTCTTTTTCTTCTTCTTCTTCTTATTATTATTATTATTCCAACGCTCCATCCTTAAAAGCGATATTCCTCATTCGTTACTGATTGATCAAAAATAAACATGGGCTCATAAGAAAGAAGAAGGAATTACGCAACTTTCTTAGGAAGCACTTTTTTGATTTAGGTCCCTGTTATCAATTTATTGATCAAAATAAAAATTTGAAAAATAGATAAATAAAAACTAGCAACCGCACAATAACAGCCTTTTGGCAACAATAAGGATTGTACAGAGCAGACAACCAACATCCCCTCATAAAAACCGCACAAAAAAAGCAGACGGTTTTTAATTGGTGGCAGAAACAGAACCAGTTCCCAGCGCCATCTGCTTCAACCGCGCGGAAATTGGCGAAAACAACAGAGTACTTTTTTTAATTCTTGCATTACTGATGACAAATTTAATTCAAAGTTTTATTTATTAAAAAATAATAATAAGCGTCGGTGGCGCGGGAGCGCCACGCGCCGGTAGGTAATCATCGGTGGTGCGGGGGTGTCACACTGCAATTTAACCCACCGCACCGCGCCAACTATACTTAGAGAACGTGAGTAAATTTTGTAATACATGTTCATCATCTTCTTATTATTATTATTTTTAACTTAAAATTATAATTGCAATCATTGGCGCACGGCATCGCGCCAACTATTTTTAGAGAACGTAGGTAAACTTTGTCTGGAGCGCCACTGCACCGCACTAACTATAATTAAACAACGTGGGTAAATTTTGTGATTTAAATTCATCATCTTCTTATTATTTTTTATTTAAAAAAGTATATCTCGGCAACGGAATGATTATAAACATATGTCATTGCGCAGCTAAAACTATAGTTTATTAGGCTATTTTTTAATTTAATTAAAAACAAGTGGTAGACTAGCCTTGAAAAATGCTCTAAGAATAGAGCAGGAAATAGGGGCGATTTTTCCCCGGGCGTATGTTTAGACAGAAAAGATGTGGACTGGACTGAGATGGACATTATGTGAACTATAGAAAATTTGCATTTGGTTTGGGCACCTGCTCACTAAATAAAAATTTATACCATATGATAATGATTTGTTTATACATTGATCTAATCTTACAACACTGTTGCATTTTTTTTAGTTTGATGAAATGTCAATTAAAAAATTATACTCACAGCAATCTTTGACAAGCGTAAAATCGCCACTTTTTTAAATTTATAGTTGTTTCTTACACATACAAATATAACCTTCAAATTGAAAAAAGTGGCGATTTCGCGCTTGTCAAAGATTGCTGTGATTATAATTTTTTAATTGACATTTCATCAAACTAAAAAAAATACAACAGTGCTGTAAGATTAGATCAATGTATAAACAAATCATTATCATATGGTATAAATTTTTATTTAGTGAGCAGGTGCCCAAACCAAATGCAAATTTTCTATAGTCCACATAATATCCATCTCAGTCTAGTCCACATTTTTTCTGTCTAAACATACGCCCGGGAAAAAATCGCCCCTTTTTCCTGCTCTATTCTTAGAGCATTTTTCAAGGCTAGTGTAATCTTTAATATTCAACCGTTTTTGTTGCAAAAATTAAACGGTTTTATTGTTAAATAGACGATTAATATATTAAATCATCGAGGTCCATTATAGGTTTGATTTGCCTATAGTCCTATAAAATTTTTATCAAATAAACGTTTTGTTTAAAATTTTTCAAAAATTGCTCAAACATTTGTAAATTGAAATAAGATAAATAAATTTCTCATCTAAATCTTATCTTTAAATTTTATATGAATATGTACATGTAGTCAACGAAACAGAAAACCGCAATATGCACGTGTCCATATTTTATTAGATTATTTTTTTAAAAAACCTTTTAAAAATTTCCAGGTAGAAGTGTTGTTATGTCATTTAAAAAAAGTTCATTCTACAAATGTTTATTTTTAATCCATCATAAATTCAACAAATTTAGATTGTAATCGGATTTGTCAGATGTTTTTTCAATTATATTTCCGCAGATTCATTTCGCGCGGACAATGCAAACATTTTTTTAGACGGACGATCTCCTTGTACAAATAAAATTGAAGTTGATAGTTTAAAAAAACACGTTTTTTTTTCTTTTATTTAAAGTCAATAAATATAATCTTACTACCATTTTCCTTATAGGTTTTTGATTAATACAAAAACCCTATTTAATATTATAATATTTTTTTGGCTATTTGTTTACTTTGGCCCCGCAGAAAATTTAAATTCATTTTTTTCTAAAAATTAAAATCATATAATCAATTATTACTTGGTAAATAGAGTATGATGAGAGGTTTTTAAAAAATCAGCAATTTTTATATTTTTTTCATAATCCTACAAAAAAACGCATATTTATTTTTTTGTAATTTTAATTACAAGACTATCTTATAATAATTAAAAAAACCTTAAATTTGTAAATTCCGGAAATTCCACATTACTTGTTGGTTTCTTTAAGAAAAATTTAAAGCACTTATTAATTCCAAAGTTATTTTCAAATGGACCACTGGATAATTTGGATTTTGGTTCGCATAAACCTTTGTTAAAATAAGATCAATTTAAATTGCAAGACTAAATTTTTAATAGAATTGAAAAATATTTGGAATCTTTAAAATAGTATATATATTTTTTAGTTTAAGTTTAAGTCCAGCGCAATCCACTGATGACTTTTGAAAATTAAAAATTTGCAAATTTTCTATAACTGTACAATAGTGTATTTACTTGAACTAAAGGCAGATGTAAAAACTCCAAATAGGTGGCACATTTCAGCCGCAAGTTTGAAAAAAAAACACTACGCGGTCACTTTTTTTTCTCGCCGC
Organism: Microlaimidae sp. YZB2_3; assembly: GCA_030248175.1. NCBI lineage: Eukaryota > Metazoa > Nematoda > Chromadorea > Desmodorida > Microlaimidae > Microlaimidae sp. YZB2_3. Next base: position 91,735 of record JASAMX010003214.1, on the reverse strand, counting down.
CCTTTTGGTCTGTCGCTGTTTGCTTTTTAAGGTGAAATGGGGCTTTGTTGGCTTTCGCCATCTGGTGCGAGGGGTCATTTTTTCCAGAGAGAGAAAGAACAGGAGAAGAATACCAAGGATTAGCATTGTAAGGGACTTTTCGTCCTCTTCAACAAACTTCGAAGCGCGCAACTGTCGGCTGCTTCGGTCCGAAAGCGCGCGTCCAAATGCAAACAATCCCCCGCCTTTGCAGCAACTGGGGAAACCCCCTCCGCTCTCAGGTTGTGTTATTCTGAGCGGTTTTACAAGCTTCCACGAGAGCCGGCGGCCTTCTTTAGCTGAAAGGAAAAAGTTGGGGCTTTATGTTGCACCGCGACATCAACCGACGCAGGGAAATCGATGATTTGTAAAACCAGCTTTTCAAACTAGCCTCCCGTCACTAGCGAGCCGAGCGGGTCATCGCACTCCGCCCTGTAAGGGCATTCCTAAAGAGTGTCAGCTGGGGGATATAATCTACATCTTAAAAAGTGTAAGTGTCCACAATGTAGGTTATGAGTATCAATTACAGTCAATTTTTTATAACTTGTCCTTCTTGCTAAGTTATGGAGCGAACCTACTTACAGTTGCGACAACGTTTGTTTTTAATATTAATAAAATATATGTATTACAACAAATAAGAAGGGTGAAATTAAAATCAAGCCGACTTGTAAACTTTTTAAACGAGCCGTCCCACATTACATTTGCGCATCAAATGGATCAATCACACCTACATGTGGCATTTGTTAAAAAAACCAGCTGGGGGCATTATATAATATTCATTGAATTGTCATATCTTCTGAAAAAATACAGGTGTTTGCAATCGCAAATATAAGTATCGACTGAATGATTTTTTCTTTTAATTTCTTTTCAAGCTATTAAATGAATTGTATTGTAAATTGGATGGTCAATGCCAAATGGGTCATCGTAGATTGCCATGTAAAGACATTTTGTTAAAAAAGCCAGCTTAAAAGGAAGAGATTTAAACCTCTATGCTTTAAGCATACAATATATTGTCACAACTTAAACGATGTAGCTGCTGCAATCTAAGGGGCGAGTTTAGATCAGAGCCATGTTTTTGACTGTGTACGCTCACCTATATAAGAAGCCAAACTGCGTCACAATTTAAGTCACAGTTACGTCGCGCAATGTACTTCTCTCATATTTAAAGCATAGATGTAGTTTAGACAACAGACGTGTTTCATTTAAGCAATATAGTTCCGACAATGAACCTGGTTTTTATTGACAGTAAAGCCCGGTTCACACTGAGGTGGCAATGCCACCGGTGGGATTCCCACCGCTGTTGTGTCCAATGTTAAACATATGACGTGTTCACACTTAGGTGTCATTGCCACCGCTGTTGTGTTCGATCCACAACTCCGTTACCGGTGGCAGGTTTCTCAAGAAAAAAAAGCGCATGGGAACGCGCGCATTGTTAAAAAAATCAATGAAAAATATTACGGTTTTTACATAAACGCTTTCATTGTATAAGGAAAACCAGCAAACAATATTGCAGTTTAAATAGAAAAACGCGTGAAAACGCGTGAATTACAAAAGTGAAAAAATTATATAGCAAAACCGTGTTTAGCAAAACAAACAAAAACAAATGATCTTTTATGAAAAAAAAAAATTTAATTTTAATTTTAAAAATAGTTTTTACTAATTTTAAACACACGTATATATATAAGCATGGAAAAGTGCCTGTATATGAATTTGCAATTTTTATGCACTAATAAAAGATTTGCAAATTTTTCTGCTGCACAGTTTCTAATATAATTTATTGCGCGGCCTTAGGTTAAAAGAGTATTAAACAATCTAAAACAGGGTTATTAAAAAATCTAAAACAAAATCGTTTACCTATATTAATTAAAAAGAAAACTTTTAAGTTTGTTAATGTTTTTTCGACCACAATACTTTTCATAAATAAAACTTTAAAAAATATGGCTACTGATTTGGATGAACCTATGATCAAGTTCGGAATCGTCCGGAACTTTTTTACAAGAGAAAAAAACATACATGGACATAATTACTCAGGCAAACAACTATGGGAAGTAGTGAAAAAGAGTAAAAAGTAAAAAAAGTTACTGACATTTTCTTACCTCTACACGCAAACAAAATGCTCTCTAGCGGTGGCAATGCCACCCCTGTGTGAACCTAGCGGTGGCACTGCCTTCCCTGTGTGAACCTAGCGGTGGCAATGCCACCGGTGGCAATGCCACCGGTGGCATTTTGACCGGTGGCTGTGGCATTCCCACCAGTAGCATTGCCACCTCAGTGTGAACCGGGTTTATACATCTACAGTTTCCAGCATGGAAGTTTTTCATATTAGCAATATAAATTGATTTTTACTGTTAAAAAGTGCAAACTAAAATTAAGTCGACGGACAAACAAATCACTTGTAAAATCAGCTTTATGTTGTTTTGATTGCTGGTTTGACTGATTAATATAGTTTCTTTAGGCTGAAATAACAATAAAGCTTAAAGTTAAATACAAAGTCCAAATACAATTCACGAGCTTGTTGCTTCTATACTTTCAATTGTTATTTTTTGTGTTTAATTGCATTTTATCAAAAATTTAACTGTACAATATGTATTTAATTATGAATTAAATGGTATTCAATCAAAACACTGTATATACTTAGAAAATGAAGTAGACGTTTTGTTTATAGGTTTATAAAAGTTATTTGCAGTTCACAGGTTTTTTGTAGTATTCTCAAGGAAAGGTAGTTCTTTTCTATGTAAAAAACCTAAAACTTTTGAAATTAAAGTTTTTTTGCAATACTGAAAACCCCTTCTTTAAATTAAATCCTGAACAGTTAAGAAAGTTGCCAAATAGTTGCCCGCCAGCTTGTTTTTTGAATTCCACGCTTAAATAGTGAAGTTAGAGTAGTTTAAAGAAGCTTAAGAACTTTAAAATTTTAAGTGAATCACTGAATTTTAACACACAGACTCTTGTGTCTGTTGAGTAAAGTTCACTGAATTTTACGTTTCAAATTACTAGTCAATTACTGTTTTACTTACAGGTGGTTTTAGGCAGCATTTATAAGAAAAACTGATGAAAACAATGCACAGGCACCGCACAAACTTATCTTGCACTTAATCTAAATAAGCGCTTCTGCCCACACGCTTGGAGGTTTAATAGGAGTGATGTTCTCGCTTCGGTGTTTTTTTATCTAGTTAGGTGCACAAAAACGCGGAGTGAACCTATCTGATAAAATTTTTTCAAGCAACAATGACGCCTATACAACAGCTGCGGTGTATTTTCGGTTCAGATATTAAACTCACTGTCGCCTTGCTTGTATACTGAGCACAGTTAAATATTAATTAAATTTAAACGTATTTAGTTCCTTTTTTTTAAGTTAGGATAATTCAAATGTATACACATTGTACTATATACAATTGAAAAATTAGCTTAAATTAAAAAGATAATGTAAAAATGCTTAAAAATAATATATAAAAAACCAGTGCACCTCTGCAGGGTAAACAAACCAATGACAAGCGATTCTGATTGGCATAGACAGGGTTCATAAAAAACTGTAAGAGGTCTTAAAGCTGGTATAAGTGCAGAAGAATGACAAATAAATAAATATATTGGTTTTTAACTGCTCTTGGATTCATCATATGAAGTAGGGTTCATATGACTTTTACTTTTATCATCCTAACACAAGTGAGTACCTTCATGTCTTCTAATGAATACAGGGCAAAAATAGTATTTTTTAAATTGAAATTTAAATAATGGGTGTGAATTTATTGTGACAAATTAAGATAAAACAAATTAAACTTATTCTTTGTAATTTTTATGTAAATTTTAAAATTAAACTAAGCATTAAGTGTCAAAGCTTTTCAGGCTATATAACAAACTGTTGCAAACTGTTTTGCCACACGAAATTTATAAAAAAAACGGAAGAAAAACAAAACATAAAAAGCTTAACTTTAAATGCTAAGTCTCTTCGACCCTCAATAAAAGCTTTTAAAAGATTAGCTGTAGCTACTTGTGTCACCCTGGGAAACTTTAAAAAAAGTTGTACGTTGTTTTTTCAACATACTGAGGGTAACCTGCGGCTGAATAAGTTGTTATTTTCAGTTTTACATTTATAACAGGCTTTGAAAATAAGGTTTAAAGGGACTTTAGACTTGACAATAATGTTTTAAAGTCACACTAAAGCTATGAAACATAGAATGATAAAAAGATTACAAATACAATTTAAAATTACAAAATCAACTTTAAAAAAAAATTAATAACTTTATTCGTTAAAAAATTTACCTTTTTCATCAAAATTCAGTAATATGATAAATAATTTTTTAAATAAGGTATTTAATCTTTAATATTAAAATTCATTTTGCTCAAAATTTTTAATTGTGATTTAATACTGCATTTTGTCGAGATCAGCAAGGTTTGATTTGCCTGTAGTGAGAAATTTTTTAGGAACTACATGTATAACTGCGACGCTATTGAATTGTCGAGAAAAAAAATTTAAATAAATACATACTAAAATTAGTACCGATTTGTAACTGCATGGTTTTAGTATTACATTTGTTATGCTAATGATTAAAAAAAATTTAAGTTTGATTTATAAAGCATCATTATGACTTTTATTTTGTAACAATTTAAAATTAAATTAGATAATTTTAAGTCCAATGTTTTAACACCGCAGCGCGCTAATATTTGTTGGACGTGAATTTTATCTGTCAGCAAAAAAATTTTAAACTTCTTGATGCAAAAAAACTTTACATTTAACTGAAACATGTGTCCACAAACTTTTTGGTTTTTGTTTCGTTCTTTTGGCAGCCATATAACCCGCATCAAAATTTTTTACAAGCAAAAAGACCGTTGTAATTTTAAAAGTCGGGATATATTTTGGTCGGGGTAGGTTTTATAAACAAATTTATGACGAAAGCAAGGAAGTCTTGCTTTACCTAAGCTTTAGTATGGCAATAAAAATTTAATGTTTTTAAATTTCACTGCAAGGGTGTTCTAATTTTAAACGACGGTTTTTAATTTCAACTATGGAGCTTATAAAGTTCCGCATTATGAGTGGGAATTATGAGCAAACGGACAGTAGACTAGACCCACAAAAAGCCTTAAATAAAAATTTTGCTTCTATAGGATTAAAATTTAATTTAAGGCTTTGGTTTATGTTTTACAAACTTCGATTTGTCGTCTTTAAACTTTCAATTTTCATTTCCAAGTTCTCAAAATCAAAAGGAAAAGATTCATGATTGACATTCCAGATTTTCAATTTTGAATTTAAAGTATCCGGACCGACCCGCTAAGTTTTATATTCCATGCCTAACGGGCTCTCGGCTCTTATGACGTTTTTTAATTCGTGATCAGCGTAAAATAAGTGAAAATTTAGCTTCTAGACCACCAAAAAACCCAAAAAACTAACTAAAAAACTGTATACAGTCACTTTCTTGTTTTAAATTTAAACTCCCGAGATTTTCCGGAAACAAAGATCTAAAAAAGGAAGCTTAGCTCCTGAGTTCGAAGCTCCGTGGAACAGGAATAGCTCAGACATGGCTGTTTACAATAGTTTAAAACGATCCATGATGCTTGCTCTTGCGTTGCAGAGACCAAAAGAATCATCACTTAGCGGTTGACAATAGTTACAATAAAATTTTGTTAATGAAATCAAAGATAGTTAATTATTCTTCATTAAAATTAATGATTTAATTAGTTAGTTAGATTTTGTCCGAGACGTTTTGACGATTGAAAGCAATCCATGGGTTTTTTAGAGGCCCTCTGTACATAACGCAAAAAAAAACTGAGACCTTTTTCCCTTCGTTTGTTTTTTGTTCCTTGATTAAATAGACACAGAGTATTTTGCTTGGTGGTGCTCAAACAAGTTGTGAAAAAAGCGTTTGAAAATCGTTTGTTGTTAACTGATAATTGAAGAAGTCAGGGGAGGTTATGAGTACTTAGATCTGGAGAAATAGTTTTAAACAAGGGGTATCTATTTTAATTGTTTTTGTGTTCAAAAATAAGAAAGAAAAATTAGTTGTTTTGTAGCAATTGTATACAAAGCTGATATACCTTATGTTTTTACATTAAAATGTGCAATTGTTATTTGTGTAAATAGGTAAAGTAATACAATATAGGTTCATGGTTTATTGGGTAATTAAATATAATACTTAATTACTGACCTAAAAAGTTCTTTTGGATTCTAAGAGGTTTTTTGGTGTACTATATATAATTTGTAATTGTAAACACCTTTAACGAGACCTAGTCATCCACATAAAATTAAGCAGATTTTCGATAACCAATAAAACCAAGCAATTATTGATAACTAAGAAAAATTTATTCGTTTTGCATAAAAAATAATCTCATGATTTATTTCAAAGAACCTAGCAAATGCACAAGCCACTCGGCGTTTCAATACCGGGTAGCTTTACGTTGTGGAAAACTTGCAAACGTTTTTGCTCACAGGCTGTACCAAGCGATATCTTTTTTATTTCTAAAAAATACACTAAAACTAAAACTAGATTTCAATTTCTTTGTTTGTTTCTATTTGTGATTTGTACTCTATTCAGCCTGCTAAGCTTTTTATATTTATTTTGCAGCAGTTTATTTTGTTTTCCACCAGTAACGTTAAAAAAACCATTCTAACCGTTTCTGTTTTTCCCAGCGGCAAAATAATGTTTTACAATAAAGTAGGGTCTTACAATCGGGTCTTAAATAAAGTAGGGTAACAGTAGATAACAGTTGCGGCAACATGTGACTTTGGAGAAATAAAATTCTTTGAACAAATTTTTTTATATCATTCTCAGAGTGTGTTTGCAATCCCCACAGTACTTCAGGTAACTTTAGACAAAATGGCTCCACGTAATTTAATTATCGTAAAAATTTATTTAACATTTGACAATCTGACTGATTGACCTTATGGCTTATTTTTCCTGAGCCTAAACAAAACCTAAAAATTAAGCTAAATTGATCGATGGTCATTTAGTCCGAATGTGAAATTACCCGATGGTATTTTTATCAGAAGGTCATTTGTCGAATGTCATTTTCCCGAAAGTATTTTTGCGAGGGAAAAATTACTGGGAACGAGACAAAATAACACTTTGAACACTTTGTCTTTGAACGAAAATTTGCATAAAAGTCTCCATAAGCAAGTAGATTTTGCGATTCTCATTTTGGGTGTGGTGTCTCTGGAGCCGTCAGCAGGGAACTTGAAGCCCTCAGAAAATTTTTTGAGATCTTTGAAGCCGTGAAAATGAAAAAAAATTCCAGCCAAAAATAAAAACAAAGAAGTTTGGGGTTAGATTTAGGCTTTTTCTGAGGCTTAAAGATAAGTTTTAGCGATTTTATACTTTCAGTTACAACAAGTTTTAGCTCTAAGTGCCTTCGGCTACAAAAACCTTAAATCCCACTTCGGGCAGGCCGTTTTTCGAGCCCTACGGAACAGATCGAGTGGTTTTATCACCGAAGATGTCAAAAAAATGTCAATTTTATATTGCAATAGTGGGATTAGCAATAAAAAAACAGAGGTTTAAAAAACGAAGACAAAAAAGCGATGTATGTAAACAGCGATGGAGCGGTCTTAGCTGAAGAAAGTTCGTGCTTCCAAACGGCCTGTGTACATAAGGCTGGTTGCCCGAGAGAAAAGTAAATTAAATCGACTGAAATCAACTTAAAACCGTTCATTGTGTCTAGGCTGAATGTTTAGAGTACATAAATCGGGGGACTTTGTATTTCTCAGAATTTTCTTTTGAACCTTTCGCTTTTTTACCGCTCCAATGGAAAACTGTGTCAATTGACGCAATGACAAAAAATCATTGCCAGGTGGGGTTTTTTAGAATAATACTTGTTATAATTTTGAGTTGAATGCAACATTTCTTGTATTTAAAAGAAAATTATCGGTTTAGAGTCTCCTGTGTTAATGAGAAAGAGAACAAGCAATTTTAGAATATTTGTTGTAAAGTTCATGTGAAGAGCGAGCTTTGTTTTTACATTTAATAGCTTCAAACTTTAAGCTTTTTTCAAGGTAATTTCCTCCGGCTAATACTAAAAAGTTTTATTGGTATAGAATGTTACCAGAAGGTTTTTTACGACACATATGCCCGCGTTTCACGAAAGTTTTCCCGCATTAGCAGGATAAACGTGTAACGAAAACAATGTTACGAACACATACTTTACAGTTTTTTTAAACATTTCCAAAGTCAGAATATAACCACCAGGTTTTTAAAGAAGGGAAGGGTGTTAAAAGCGCAATTTAAAATAAGACTATTTGCTTTGAAATAAGCCGGTATTTAGTTTTCAAGAGATCTATATGCGTTAAAAATAGCAATATTCTCATCTTACCAAAACACTTGGTGATCAATTTGTCTAAAAGTGATTTTAATCAGAAATCAAGTCTTGTAAATTTTAATTAATTAACAAGACTTGATTTCTGATTAAAATGTTTGAATGATTAATTTATTTGTGATTGAATGTCTTTTAGGAGAAAAGGGCATTTTTATTATTATTAATGTTGTTGTAATAACGCTTGGGGGGCAATAATTTGATTAATATAAAAACATTATTTAATTTAATTAATTAAAATGAAACAGCTTATTCACAAAACATACGTATATTATTAATTGTTTTTTATAACAAAACCGTTAAACCTTTTTCATTAACTATTTTTTATGTTTTAATGATTTTGTTACAAACCAAATGACGTTGCATTTTCAATATTATAAATTTTATTTGTTTATTTCTTTATGTCTTTAAACTTTTGATTTACTTTATAAAACATATGGGGTCTAAATCTAAATCCTATGAAATTAAAAAAAAATTATTTAAACTTTATTCCACGTTTCAAAGTAACTTGTGTAAAAACATGTAAAAAATTAGCTTCATTTGCTGATAAAAAAATCTTAAACATTTTTTGAGTGAAATTTAAGCATTGTGCTTATTGAGTGAAATTGAATTTAATTATTTTTATTTCTATTCAGATCACTACAATATTAGAATTTGCATTTGTTTCCATCTACCGAGCTATTTTACTTTGCCGTCATCAAAACACAACACAATTTAAAAAAACATGCGTACCTTCATCTATTATACTTCTATTTCATTTATGGTTTCTAATTGCGCACAAGGATTATCTAAACCGATCGCAGTGAATGAAAATAATACTAAATCTATAAAAAACTGTACGGTAACATATCATTTTGTGTACCGGTACGACAACAATTTTAGTTTAAGACCTTTTAGTGGAAATGAAACTATTCATTAACCCGTTGGCTAAAATAATTTTTGCAATTCCGGCAATTTGACTGTCGCTAGGACTGACTATTTTTTTGACTGTGTGACAGTTAAAAAATAATAAATAATAAACGCGATAGTATTGTGGTTTTCGTCCCAGCGTCTTAATTTTTCTGTTTTAATGTGACTTTCGGTTCTCAACATTATAAAACATAGGATTTTTTTAACTTTTGCTATTTATCATAATCTCATTTTTTCAAAGCAATTCAATTCTCGATAGTTCTAACCAGCGTAGTAAAAACCTATAAATAAATATATGTTTTAAAAATCAAACTTTAAGCTTAATTCCTTTTAGTTTTTTTTTAAAACTTCATTGAAAAAAACTTTTGAAATTTGAAGTGTAAGTATTACATCAAAATTTAATTTCGCAGATTATAAACAACTATTCTAGTAACAAGAATTTAAACATATATCTAGTTAAAGTATTCAATTTCTCATAAGCTAGCAGTGCGTAGGAATTTAATATTTGACGAAAATATATTAGCGTGGCAATTTTTGTAAGCGCCGTTTGTGTTTCCAGGTTTCAAGTCCTGGTTTCAAGCACTGCGTGTGCCCCAAACAAGCGCCAGATGGGCAGAAAAAACTGAAACATCCCAATGTATTTTGCCAGTTTAAATCGTTGAGGGAAGGACGCAACCAAAACGCTTTAACCCAGTCGATTTTGAGTGCTGCAATAAAAGAGATGGGAGTTGAAAGCTGTCTTTAAACAAAGCTGTCTTTTCAGCGTTCCGCGCTCTGGGGAATATAGTATCATTTTTATAGCGCATTAAGGCCTCTGACAAACTGTGAAAAGCTTTTTCAAAACGCAGAGCTAATGCAGGCTTTTTAGCTAATCCCAAAGGTAATGTTGGGACACTGACGATGGGGCTGACGAAGCTTATTGGGTCTTCTGCGGGGCAAATTACACAATACAAACAGAACATACTATAGTAGAAAAAAAGGGATGATTTATCCCGTGAAGAAACTTATCTCAGGAGGACTTATTTAAAAGGGCGGTGTTTTACCTTTTTTATTTTCCTTAATCAAAAAAATTATAGCTTCTTACATTTCACCAGCAAGAGGTACTCCGTCTTACCAGGTTGCTTCATATCTTTAGGCCTCATGTGCCATTTTTTTAATAGATGCTCATGATTAACATAATTGATTTTTTACTGATTTAAATCTAAATTGTTTAAATCCTTATATTCGATTTTCAAATATTCCAAGTTTTAGCGTTTTAAAGTCTTAGTAAGCAACCAAACAAAAAAAAAACAATATATAATGACAGGTTTTAATAAGACAAGCCTGATGTTTTACACCGACTTAAACCCAGTACTTTATTTTTTGTAGAATTTCAATCATATTTCATAATTTTATTAGATTTTTGTTAATTTTTTGGTGTTTATTTAAATAGAAGATATAAAATTTATTGCATAGTATATGCAAAATTTGATAAATTTTCCTTTATTACCCAATATAAACAAAATTAATCAAATCAAATTCAAACATTTGTCAAATTGAAATTTCTAAAAAAAATTGTTTTTTATGCGGGTGTAAATAAACAAGTGTGTTTTTGCTCTACAAACTACAAGTTCCATTTCTTTAATATGTACAATATGTTTTCCAAACTTTAACCAACAAAACTAATTTACAAATTAAACTAAAACAGAGTTACATAGAGAATTTTAGTTGTTTAGCGTTTTTATAAAATACTTTAGTCAACATTATATTGTAAATATTCAGATTTAGCCCACCCACGTGCAAAAGCGCTTATGTGCGCGTTAAAAGAGAATCCTTTACAGAAATACAAATAGCTAAGCTCTTACAAAAACTCTTGCATACCACAGTAAATAAACATGTTTGAGTCTCAATATAACTGTATTTTTTCCCGTTGCCTTATCTTTAAACAGAGTTTATAACATGTTTAAATTATTCATGGCTTTTTTAGCAAGTACAATGCAGGGACTGCTCAAAACGAGACTGCTTTTGTATCGGAGAAAAAGGATCCTTGGTAAGTTATTTTGTCTACTTTATTAGTATAAAATGTTCTATTGATTCGCTTGAAGTTTTTATCATCCAAACCAGCTAATCAAAAAAGGAACTCATTGACGTATAAAATCAATTTTAATCACACTCAAACTTTGTTCCAAATAATTTTTTAAGCGGAAAAATTTTTTGCATTTAAATTTTATAGCCTTTCGCTAGGTTTGATTAATGAACTTTTTGGATTATATGTTTTGTTTTAAAAATTAGAAATCATCCGTGCCAGTTAGTTATTATCCTTCTGACAGATTAGAAAATATAAAAACGAAATACCAGGCGTGTCTTTCTCTATCATTCTTAAAGTTTTTAGGCGCGCTAATTCATATGCTATAACCATTGAGTTTGTATTTGATTAACCGCTCGAAATCTTTAATCAAAGCAACTGCTTTCATTTACATTACATGGGATACATTGTAGTGACTTAAAAGCCGCCCAGGTAAAGCAAAAACCACATACTGTACATGCATTCTAGTTTTTAATGTTGCCTCTCACTTTTTTATAATTACACCTTTGCAAACCAATAGAATCTTATATAGAAGCGCATCTTAAAAACGTAATTAAGGTCCTTTGATAGGTTTTTAATTAACTATTTGATTTTAAAAGTTTAAAAATTAAGCACTCATCGTCGTCGGGATAAAAAAAATACACTTATACACCCACAAGAAAACCTTTTATATCAATAGTAAAACGAATGAACAATTTAGAATCATTGGAGCCCAAGGAACTTAGTTGTAGACGAGCAAATTTAGAGCCAAAAACGACCACAGCTAAAAGCTGCAGCTTATATTCTAAGTGAGCCTAAGCAAAAACCTCAAAATCAAGCTAAAAACAAACTAAATTAGAAAAATTTAACTTTAAACAGAGCGGAAATTTCTCGGCTCTAAGTTCCTTAGGCTCTATCGACCCCGTATCGAATCAACCGCTCTAAAAAGGCCTATGTAAACTTGTACAAAAGTATATAAACTAGTAAGAAAAGTACCAAATGTAAAAAAGCCCTATAAAAAATAAAGCCCTATATCAAAATATTTTTCGTTAGTTTAATGAAAACTTGGCAAATCGTAATATTAAATTGGAACAGCAATGTCTTTTGTCCAAATGAAAGGAACGAGTAATTGTGAGAGCGTATAATTTGAACCAAAGAAACATTTTGTTTTCATTTCATTATTATTTTACTGTCATCTCTAATCAAAATCTTGCCATTTATTTTGTTTTACTGTTAATAAACAAAAACAATTTGTCTGCACTATGTGAGTGGCAAAAAATTTGGAAATTATATAGAGAGATTTTTTATGTATACGCAACCATATGCCAAAGTTTTAATTGAAACTTTAATTTATGAGAGATTTTGGGGTTTGTTCATGCAGTCACAACATCTGTGAGAATTAAACTAGGACAAAAACCTGAATTTTCGTAGCTTAATCCGCCAAAAGGTTTTTAAAAAACCTGAAGTTTGCGGTGATTGAGCCTTAAGACTTTAAAACTTTCAATTGTGCTAATTTTATTATTTTGAAATCCTGTCTGCGTTACGATGAATAAACAATAACCGAGCTGCGGTAATGTTTTATAAATAAAAGCTAATGTTAGTTAGATAAAGTTAACTAAAATATTAAAAACTTAGTAAAATAAAAAAGACTGTGAGATTTATGAAAATTCATGGAAAAATTGAAAAAGTTTAATTTTAAAACGAAATAAATATAGAAAATCCAGCTAATAACCAATTTTTTATGTCTTAATTTTAGATAAGTTGGTTATTTTTTGTTTACCTTCTGATAATGTGATGGATTGTAGTTTTGTGCAGAGCGTTTACCCCAGTACTTGAATATCTAAACCCTAGGATACCGCTCTTGTTACGTTAAGAAAACCGCGCAGACATTCCGGATTACACCTTATTGTAAACGTCGATTGTTTTTCGTTATATTTAGGTTAATTAAAACAGCATACAGCAAAAAAACCCAAAAAAATTGTTTTTTTATATTTTATATGGAGGAGATTATGTTTCAATTTACACACAAATATAAACAGACAAACGCATTTTTTTTACTAGTTTTTCTGCTGGAAAAATTTACATCCGGGTTTGAAAAATATTTTTTTCTCTCGGACAAATCAACATTTGCCAGGCAACAGATGACTTCGTTGAGTTTCAGCTGATTGTAAAAAAAGTTTTAAACTCAGTCGTAATTTTGAAGATTTGAAATTTAAAGCTTTTAGGAGCAATAAACACATAGGGGAAAGAGCCCAACTTTCCAAAAATTTAAAAGCGGCGCAAAAAAACAGTTGGAGACATTTTTAAATTCTATGGCAGGAGGTAATTTAAAAATTAGACAGAAATAATGAAAAGCAAGGCAACACAAAATCGCAGATTTTTGACGATTCTTTAAAATGACGGATTCTTAACACAAAAAAGCATATGACACCCACTAAATAAAAAAACGTCTCTAGCCACCAATAACTCTCTGGCAACTTTATCTATACCACAGCACTCTCTAACTATGGAAAATTTAGGATTGACCTAACTTCAAGAATATGTAGAACCTTAAAATCCGATACATATAGGCCCCAAAGATTAAGAGGACTTGGAAGTTCAAAAAAATTCTTGGTGCCTGACATTACTTTGCAAAATTTAGTAACAAGGGTTCCGTTCACTTGTCATTTTCGTTTGTTAAGTGTTGTTGTTGTTGCTATGCTTTAATTTTTTTCACATAAATTGCACAACTGTTTTTAATTTTAAAAATTCAATAGTTTTATGCATTGTTTTAAAATACCAGTTATATTGATTTTAAACCGCTTAAATTTCCACTAAATCATATTTTGATGATTTTGATTAAACTTGACCCTGCAAGAATCGTCTATGTTAAATTGTAGCAACAATTATCTTGCATTTAACAAACTACAATTTTAATCTTAAGAACTTAACTATTATAAACCTACGCTTATCACATATTTACCATCGTTAAAATGCTTTAATGATCGGTCGCAGAATCGGTTAGTCTGGTGCATTATAAATGAACGTATATTGGCGGTACAAACGTTATTAAACATAAAACATAAACAATTATTAAAATAAACGTTATCCTAAGCTCGTGTATTCTCAGGTTTTTAAAAAAAATATTCTTTAACAATAAAAAATTTTAGGGTCCGCCTGGTCCGCAAGGGTATGTTGGCGAAAAAGGCAGCACGGGACACCCGGGACCCGAGGGACCAATTGGACCCAAAGGGTACAAAGGTGAACCAGGACCATCCGGGCCAATGGGTGAAAAGGGCGATAGAGTAAGTTGTTCCGTTTGCTTATTTGGTTTTGTTTAAAAAACGCAAGGTCGAGTAATCAGCATTCATAACGCAACCAAATGTCACGCACAACACTTAGGGTTGATAAATTTGCACAACATTCAATATCAGTACGTTGCTTTTTGCAGCCAGCCAAAATTTTAATTTCAGTTTTGACCTAGACCGTCTGACAACCAGCTGAAGAAGAAAGGTTAGGCTTAGGCTTAGGCTGAGCCTAAGGGCTGGTTCATACTTATGTAAAAACGTCCTTTGAACAAAGTCCAAAGGAGGTTTTTACATACGTTTATACGCTGTGTTTGTCCTTTGGACTTTGTCCAAAGGACGTTTTTACAGAGGTATGAACCAACCTTAAGTCTTTTTCACATGCTTGAAGGAAATCAGTCACTACTGGAGAATTCGCCCAGAAATCCTCTGGTTCTAGAGTCGCGTTTATTTGGCTGAATGTAAAAGACGTAGCGTTGTGTAAATTTGTGCTTTGCATAGCGGGAAGTTTGGTAATTGGTATTGCGTTGCGTGATTATGGGTAAATTAGATCTAAAAAAGGAGATTTACCGGCCTTGAGTATCAGTGTGACATCAACTTAGAATGTAGCAATCTCTCTGTTGTCTTTTCCTAAAAAAACGATGAATACCAGCTTTTAAAAAGATTGTAACCATACAATTGTCACTACTGTATTAAAAATGAATGTTTTTTGCAACTTTTTTGCCAAAATATGTAAGAGAACGCAGGTGAAATATTTATGAACAGAGGTTTTGTTATGTTATCAACAAAATAGTTTAGGAAGCTGCATTTAGCAAATCTGCGCAGTCTCTCAGATCGCTCAGACTTGTTGGTAACTAAATAAAATGGCGATTTTTATCGAAATTAATAGGAAATGTAAAAATATATACGTTGCGGAATATCATTTAACTGTTGTTATATGTATTTGTTGGTTTTACTATTATTTTTTTTATTTTTAGGGTTTTATTGGTTTGGCTGGTTACACCGGAGCACCTGGTCTTCCTGTATGTTACTTTTACTATTTTTAGTTTAATATATATAGTTTTAATTGGCTTAATATAGCTATTTTATTAAGGTTTAACAGTGAAATATTTTTGGGTTTATTTTAGATTTTTTTAGGCAAAAATAAAAAAATCTATTTAGACTTGTATATTTTTTGTAGAAAGAATAAATTAGTAAGATATTAATTTTAATGATATTTTGTCAAGCAATGTTATATAAAAACACTGTTAAAATTAACAAGCGTTAAATATGATAATGATTGATAAGGATTTGCTGGAGCTTCCAATAGAATAAGTATAAACTTGTTTACTTTTCTTATTTAATTGTTAATTTATGTACATTTAACCAAATTTTACAATTAAGGGTAATCCTGGTTTACAAGGACCCAGAGGAATTCCCGGATTGGACGGATGTAATGGAACTGATGTAGGCCTTTATTATTATATATTTATTATTGTGTTTATGATTTATTCAATTAAGTTTTTGAAAAATATTACATCATAATTTTAATATTTATAAAAAATTGTAGTGCTAATTGTGGATTATGTTGGTTGTTGAAAATTTTTTTTCTACGGTTATAAAACTTATGTTAGGCTAACAAAAGATAAAAATTGAAAGTTTAAAGTTATTTTGAAAAAAATAATTACGTTTTAGGCTTATTCTTAAAAAACATTAACGTTTTTAGGGTTAATTCCAAAAATATCTCGTTTGGTTGATAACTAACAGCGCAGTAAAGAGTATTTCTAGTTACTTACGAGAAAATTTTATTTTTTAAAATAATTTTCCAGGGAAAAAATTTATAATTTTTAGACGATTTTTGTACAATTTTTTTATTTTTAGGGATATCCCGGACCGCCCGGGGGGCCCGGCCCTGAAGGTCCCCCCGGACAACCCGGTTACGCTGGTCCCAAAGGAAACAAAGGAGAACCCGCTTTTGGACGAGAAGGACAAAAAGGAGAAAAAGTATACATCTTTATATATAAATAATAAAACAGTGTAAATATTATAAATAATAAAACAATAAAAATATTATAAATAATACAACAGCCGTTAAAACTTTTATTTCATAAATAAGGTAAATGTTTCGATGCTTCGCAGTATCATCATCTGACACAGTTACTTTACAATTTTATTATTTATCGTGAACTAAAGTTTCTACAAAAATAGCTTATAGGCATACTAAAACTAGCTGACCTTGACGAAAGCAGTATTGAATTGACTATTTAACAACAAAGCAACTGGATGGTTTTTGATCAAAAACTGTGTTTAAAAATCAAATATTTTATTTTAACAATTATTGATTAAATTTCTTAATTTGAAATAAAATTTCAAATTATTAACGGTTAAAGTCAATTATTTTTTGTAAATTTTGTGAAAAGATGGCATTAAAAAACTTTTGCGTTTCAATTGGTTAAAAAAACATCTTCATATCGCACAATTTTAATTGGTCCTCTCATGTTCCAGGTACTGTTTTACGAGGTCACACAGATATAATTTAACCATAATACTGGCAATATTTCTACTTAAGATCGGCTTATTTTTTAATGCAAAGGCTAAGATAGAACTTATTAAAATCAAATACTAAAACAAATTATTAAAACCTGATTTCACAGACAAATTTTCACAAAACAGAACATAAAAGTTTTGTGGACTGCTTGGCTAAATCTTACCGATTCGTTCAGCAAAAAACGTCTTATCAAATAAACTCCTGAAAATTTTACAACATTTTTCAAAAACATATTTTGATAAACTTTGGGTTTAGAGATAGTGTTTTGTAAAAAGAAAAGAAATGTGTACAAAAGTTACGGGATTTTATTGAAGTATAATTAACGAAATATAAATTTTTTAAAGAAGTTTAGGTTGATTTTGCCCACATTTGCTTTAATAAATTAATGTTTTCTGTTTATATCTTTCCTTTGTGTTACTGTAACTCTGTTTTTTCTAGGGAAGCCCTGGTCAGCCTGGAATAGACGGTAGATCGGGATACCCTGGTCCTCCTGGTGAAAATGGAATTCCTGGACTTCCCGGACCCCAAGGACCTCCTGTAATTTTTCTTATTTTAAACACAATTTTAAACTTTCCTAAAGTTGGACTTTTAAAGAAATAAAACGATAAGATTACGTTTACTATTCAATTTTGTTTAATCTAATAATTTCGAATAGTTTGTGGCCTATTTTAAAAAGTGTTTTCGGGTTGTAAACTAATAATCACATTTATTTATTTTTTATTTTGAATTAAACAAATTTGAAAGTGAGCATGAAATTTTTAGATCTTACAAATTCGTAATTTTTTAATTCGGAATTTTATATATTTTTTAACAAAGAATTTTAATTTTATATATTTTTTTTAATAAAAAATCAATAGATAACATTATATGTGTTGGTTACAAATTTTCTTTCAAAATAAGATGTTTTATGTTTTAAAAATTAGAAATAAGTTTTATGAAAGAAGCCACCGGTCACCAAAAAAACAATAGTTAACTCAAATTTAAAATCAATTAAATTTAAATTTTAGGGTCCCAGGGGACCGCCTGGATTAGAAGGAGCCAAAGGCAACCCTGGAATTGGTGTCGAAGGAATTAAAGGAGACCCTGTATGAAATTTTTAATTATAATTTAATAATTATTAATGTAAATTAAATTAAACATATACAAAAGTATTTAGGTTCAAAAATATTTTATTTTAGTAAATTTTCTTATATTAGGTAATCGAAAAAAAGTTTGCCTAACTGTTTTACCAAAATGATAAAAATCAGACATGAATGAATAAATTTATTGTGAAAGTTTTTATAAAATATTTTATGGTTTTTGGAATTTCTAGCATTTTTAAACAGATTGACTAATTAAATTATATCTTAAATTTAGATAATCTGACGTTAAAAACGCGCATAACTGTTGGGCAAAAGCTCAAGTAAAAGAAAAATTCAAACAACATTATAGCTTTATTAAAATAACAAAATACCCTTTTAATTCAAATTAAATTTACCTTAGTTATAAGTTAAAATTCTTTAATATTAGTAATAAATAAAAATAAAAGAACAGAATAAATAATGAAAATCGAAAAAAAAATTTATTTGGTGATAAATAGAAAAGTTAATTTTGTTTAATGTTGTCCAAAAGGTCTAACAACTGTTTTTTATTGTTTAGATTTAATTCAAGAAATTTTAACCTATTTGTGCAATATAGTTTAAATTTCAATAGTATTTACAATTGATTTATATATAAAAAACTTTTGTTAGTTTGTTTAACCATGTTATCCAAAACTATTAAATTCATACAGTCCCTGTCAAAACCTCCGGATTTTTTTAAAATTATAGTTAGTAATTATTGTGATTCATTAAAAAAATATTTTGTAATAAATTAACGAGGAGGTAAATCAAATGGTAAACTAAATGCTTTAATGTGTTATATACATAATCACAAATAATCAAATGAATTCCATATTAATGCCTTGGTCTCATTATTATTATTATTGTAAATTATTTTTCCTTGTACTATACCGGTCCTATTAAATTTATCTTTTTATTAATACTGATTAGTAGTTGAGAATTTTAGAGTTGAAATTTTTAGTTCAATATTTGAGTTAGTCTCATCTAGCAATGACTAAAAATTGGCAAGGACAATCTTAAGTTTGGAACTTCTGATTTTTTTAAAATTTTTTTATATTTAATCAGCCCTGAAAACCTATTTTTTGAAAGTACACCCCAACTATAAAAAACAATTTCAATACTAAAAGTTAAAGAAATTAACAAAATCTATCAAAACTGTTTGGAGCTTGCAGGGTACCCTTTTTTAAACTTCGAAATTGTTCACGCGTAGCCGTCTTTCCTAGAAGCGGATTATTTTAGAAAAAAGGATATAAAATTAATTGTAACTGTTAATGGCTCAATCAAATAAAATTTTATGAAAACCCCTTCCAACTGAGCTTGTGGTTCTTTAAAACAACAGGCTTCTAAATTGATTATGTTAGTTTTAATTCGCCTTTATGATTTGCGAAAGAGAATGGAACAGTTTTTTGATTTGGGTCGGCATTCATAAACTGCGATTTTGGAATGGATTGTATTTTTGTCTGGTTTTTCATTTATAATGTTTTTATTTTAAAATAAAAACTAAAAACTAAAAAAAAACTGCACGGTAAGACGTAAAATACTCCAGCGAATGATATAACAGTAAATTTTTGCTGATTATTTTTTGAAAAAAATTAAAGGTAATTTTATTTTGATCGCTGCCGTTGCGAATTATTGTTGCAGAAAAGCGACCATTTTAAAGTTGATACCCATTGAAACAAATTAGCAAATTAGCAAAGAAGTTGGAACAATCATAAAAGCATTTCTTGCTGTTAATGTTAACTTGCTAAATTAGCTTATTTTCTAAGATTAAAAACACTAACGTGTAACTTATTCCAAACGCACGCTTTATGATTGCCGATCCCCAACTGAGAACTGTATGCGAGCGGTTAGCTTTAGGGAGACCAAGGCCTGCCCGGAGAACCCGGACCTCCCGGACCGGAGGAGTTTATTGGAAAGCCGGGACTAATTGTGGGACCGCCTGGGAAGGACGGGCCCAAAGGCGACAAGGTAGGCGGGGCCCGGGGGAGGACTGGATTTTCCGGATTTTCCGGATTCTCCGGATTTACCAACCCCGGGTTCGTATTTTCCGAGTTTTTTGGCCGTTTTTTAAAAATTGTGTTATAGGGCGATATTGGGCCGCCGGGACCTCCCGGAGATCCAGGGGCCCGAGAGGTGTTAGGGAAAGAGACGCAGTATGTCGGCCCGCCCGGGAAACAGGGCCCGAAGGGTGACAAGGTAGCATTACATCGTTGGTAGCTTAGCTTTTTTAGCTTTGCTCGGCTTGTCAGGCTTCTTTTGAGAACGGCCCCTCGCCGGCACTGTACCGCCTTTTTTATCACTTATTATCCATTGCTAGAAAATTGCAAAAGCTGGATTGACTGCGGTCGTATACCCCGCTGAAATTTTAGAGCTTATAGGGGTTTTATTTGAAACTGACAAATGTAAAACCCAAAGTTTGTTAGCGTAATCCTTAAAATTTTAACAATCAAAAAAATTTTACGAAGTAAACAGTTTTTTAGTGAAAAATTACAATACAAAACAAACAGTTTATTGTTAATTAAAAAACAAATGTATAGAAACGTCAAATCGATAATTTTAAAAATAACAGCTAGAAATATAATTTTCAAAAATTAGCGGTACAGTGACTGACTAGGGCTTGAACTTTTGTTTTTCTTGCAACTTTTTCTCCTTTTTCAGTTTCTTTGTGAAAAAATATAATTTCGTTTTTCGTAGCAATTTTACTACTTAAACTAAAAGTTACATCATTAAGAAAGCTAATACTCTCAAAAATTTATTTAAAAAACTCTCCCGGGCGAACATCCGAAACGGACGTCTTCTAACACTTTGATCATTACTTGTACCAAATTTAACTATATATTTTATTATTATACTTAAAAACAATGCTATTATAAATATAAAATTAAATAATTAATTTTATATTTGTTAATTAATCACAAAATACTGATTATTAATATAACTGATAGTTTTTTCAAAAATTACTGAGGCTAAAAATATTTTCACGTAAGCATATCTCACCAACGGATGATAATTGTCTAATGTATAGCTACCGTTAAACTCTATACACTAAAAAACTTTTGTATAAATTACAGGTACCCTTAGCGAGATATGTTCACCTAAAACATTTTTCCAGTCTCAATAATTATTCTGAACGTTTTAACTTTCAAAAGATAATGGAAAAAAATTTAAAAAAACGCTTTAGTGCTTATAGACAACATAAAAGTAAACAAATTTATAAAAAATAAGCTAAATTTACATATTGAAAGTATTTTGACCAGATTAATATTAAGTTTTGTTTCTGCGTAGCTGAATCAAAGATAAAAATATTTATTCAAACAATTTTCGTGTTAATTTGTGGATTTCAAAAAAGTCTGGCATTTACGTATAAAAAATTGGCAACTATATTTTTTACTTTTCCATAGGTAAATTTGGTGCAATTTTTCTGATACTGTGTTAAATACATGACAAAGCTCAATTTTTTGGGCAAAGTACAGTGTCAGATGTTTGGGAATATACAATTTTCTGAATTCATTGTACTTTTTTGTGTTTTTAACTTACTTGAAGAAGAAAGACTGCATGTTAGCACAAACTTTGGTAGTAATAAACCACCAATAAAACTATATATACAATAAAAAATCTAACCACATATTACTTATTTAGATTTAGTACCTCAATTTTATTAGATCGTGCACTGTTTTGGACGGATAATAATCCTAAATAGAACACACTCTAAAAACTATTAAAAACTACAAACAGAACACACAAGTTATATGCAGTGCCCTAATTAAATCACCAAAATGTTCCCATTTGGTTGCGTTTCATTCATAGTGAACATCAAAAAGGCTTTAAATGAGCAATATATGGTTACGCGTTTTTCTTATATTTTATATGCTATTTTTTATAATAATCATATTTTAATTCTTGTAACTAATTGCCTCCAATATCAAGGGATATTCTTTTCCCCCTAAAAAATTTTCCCCGGGATAGTTTTTCCCCCCGGAAAAACTATCCCAAGATATTCTTTCCCCCCTAGGTAAATTTTTTCTCCGGGGGAAAGAATATACCGGGATAGATTTTCCCCCATGCTTTTTAATTTTAAAATCATATAAACTTAGAATTTTTAAAAATAATTTGAATAGCTGTACCTTTATTACTTTAAATACCAATTTTTGTGTAATAAATTCCATTAAAACATTTTTACTCACGATTTTTATTTTGTTTGTAATTTTCTATTTTAGCGTTATAATCAGGAGGAAAGTTTTTACCGGTATATTCTTTTTCCCCTTCAAAAATTTGCATAAAGTTTTTAATATTAATTCTGCGCATTCTTGAAAAACACGTCATTAAATTAAAATGATTATTTTGTTATCATGATACTTTCATAAATTCATAAAATTATTGAAATAAAACCCTTGAACTACCTTAACCATTTTAAACCTTAGTTTCCCTAAGCAGCCTATGCAAAACCTTAAAACCAAGCTAAAATTCATAACAAACGAACAAGAATATAAAAAAAGGGGGAAAGAATATCCCAGTTTTTAACCGGGATAGTGTTTCCGGGGGGGGGGAAGAATTTACCGAGGGGGAAAGAATTAACCGGTGTTTTAGCGGTATGGTTTTTCCGGGGGGAAAACTATCCCGGCTTTTTACCGGGATAGATCTTCCGGGGGGAAAAAGAAGGGGGAAAAAGATATCCCGCGACACCGGCAATTAAACGTAAAAAATGGCATTAAAATTTAATATTTTCTTTAGTCCTTTTCACTCCCAATTAATATACAATGTAGGCTATAATTTTATGATACATGCTTTATTAGTCCAATTATATTTTAATAGCTTGATTTTGGCTGGGATACTCCATAAATTTTGAATAGAACATTTAAGATTTGCGAATTTAGGAGTTGACACCCTTGAGATATGACAAATATGGAATCATGAGCGGTAGGTAAACACGGAGTCAACAAAAAAATTAAAAGTTTTTAAACGCCATTTCTAATAGCCTTAAAACATAAATGCTTAATTACAAAACTACGGCTGGTTTATCTAGTTGCTCACAAAATTAGAAACACAATGGAATGCATTTAAAAACCAATGAAAATAGAATCATTTCTTTTAGTTTTACTGACGATTTGGATACAATATTTTAACTAATTTAATTTTAACTGATTTTATTTTGATTGGGGATGCAACAAGTTATAATTTTGATGTCGTTAATCTATTGGTTCCAGATTATTAACTTTTGGTGCCAAGTACCTGTTACTTATTCCACTCGATTACTACGCTAAGTTTGTGCTATGCAAAACAGCAGTACACTAAATTAACTTTCTTTTACGTTTGTAAACTTTTTGTTATTTACTTTTTTAAAGTTGCTGTATTTCTTGCTAAATATCCTGGGTGCTTATCATAAAGCTGTTTCTCTATAGACCCACAATCTTTAACAAAAATCCTGTTTTTGGGAACGCATTCTGAAAATATGTGTGTAACATGCTCTTTTAAATTTGTTTGGTTACCGATAATATTGTAATAATGCGCTCATGAAAATGTTTAAGCGAATTTTATTAAGGATAGTGGGTCGATTTCTAACTTAGTAGACATCTTAGAGCTTTTTTAGGTTTACTAAACTATTAGAAATTGCTGCATTTATTAACAATCTTGAAAACGGCGTTAATCGTAAATGTATCGAATTCAATTCGCAATTACTTTTTACAATTTTCTTGCGATTGTGATTTATGTAATACCAGTGTAAACCTTTTAATTCTTACATCAGAAAATATTACAGAAAAGGAACAAAAAAAGTGGTATTTGCCCGACCTGTGTGAATTAAAACAGCATATTTCAAAAGTTTTCAAATATAATTATCGTAGACGATTTCACAAAGCCCCGGCAGCGAAATTTACCCTTTTTTGTCTTGTGATATAAATCAATCTGTGGTTTATAAAACAATATTTGTTAACAGAAACAAACGGCCGTGCCATGAAACCACCAAATAATACGTACATAACGCGGAAGTCAGAAAATTTTCTTGACTAAAAATCCATCATTTCAGTGAACGTATTTTATGTTTGTTTATAAATACATCGTAGTTAAACCGCTCATCTTTTCATATAACATATAAGTATAACCGGAATCCAGCGCGGTAATTATTAAAAAACCGCACATCACCGTTTAATTACAGTAAATATCGTGCTGGGTGCCGGGTATACGTACATGATGAGTGGTTTAACTACGATGCGTCAATACTGTTTTTAGACCGGTGAAACTTTGGAGTTAGGTCTTGTCGCTTATGAATCAGGGTTAATAGCATGTAACATAGAAGTTTAAATCTCGCCATCACGATGTTTTAAAATCAAGGAATAATAATATCTGGTTTTAAATTATTTAAATTAATGACGTTTTATTAGTTTTAAATTAGAAGTATAAATTTTTTATTTGAGTAAAAATATAAACAAATTTACACATTTTTTTAATTAGATTTTTATAAAAAAGCCATTATTAAAGAAAAATATAAAAATCTTATTTTGGGTGAACTTTTCAATTTTTGATATAAGCAAGAAATACAGCAAACAAAAAGATTTCAAATGTATGTATGCTTTTCTTCACTATCTGCTAGTTTTGCACTATGTAGTCTAGAAAGTTCTGGTTTGGATTTGATTTATAATTGTATAGTATTAAACGTTGTTTTTATTATATTTTCTTGGAGAATTATACTTTTTAAAAGTTTAAAAACCGTGAAATTCGTCAAACAGTAAACACTATCTAAAGTTAAAAATAAATAAAAAGTCAAATAACAAAGCTTAAAAATTTTACACTTTGAAAATAAAAAAAAAATATTAAATCTGGTTGTTTTTTTATTTTGAAGGCGAAATTTACAAAAAATGTTAAAAAAAATTACGTTAAAATCGTGATTCCCAGGTTGAACCTACTGACGTACTGAATGCTCTGTACAAGGGAAAGCGATTTAAATAAATGAATAAAAAAAATCACGAAAACTAATTTTAAACTTATAAAAAGTAAACATTTTTGACGGGTAAATTAATTTTTTTTAAAATGTTTTTTTATTCCAAGAAGATTGTTTATTTTTGGATAATATCATAATTTTTGGATATAAATTATAAAAATAATGACTTATTAAAGTCTGTAAATATAATCTTTATTTAAAGCAGTATAGTGTTATTTACAATGGCATTGCAGATATAGTACTAAAAACAACTGTTTCTTTTGTTGTATAGTCCTTATTAAAACATCAGCAAACATTTTAGATGATGTAGTCTTTATAAAATTAAAAAAAACACCTGCTATTTTCAAAACAAGCTTAAACACATTTTTCCTTTGTTTTAAAATAACATATAAAAATTTGCTTCAGATAGTGTTTACTTAGTTAATAAAAAAAACTCGCTACTTGATGCAATTAATTTTAGCGGTTTTACTTACTACAAGTAAATAAAAAGACAAGTGGTAAAATCATTATCATCCAATATGAAAGCTTTCGAACTTTTAAAATTCACCTTTATTTGCTATTCGATTACGGTTTCCACCATCAAAAAAGCTTACTACAAGTAACCTTAACTTTGAACATAAAGTTAAGGTTACTTGTATCAAGCGAACTTTACTAGTAGGTAAATTTCATTGTTTAACTGCATCAAGTGGCCTTTATTTAAATGTAAAGAGTACGTTTTGGAGTGTTTAGGGTGACCCTGGCGATCGAGGGGACCGAGGCTACCCCGGTGGCGTCGGTGAGCCAGGAACCCCTGGAAGCCCTGGCATGAAAGGCGAAAAAGGACTTCCTGGACCCGCTGGATTGAGAGTGAGTTATTTATACATTTTATGGATTGATTCATTCGTTTATTATTTTAGCAGTCTATTATTTCTCAAAGAAGCAGAAATTGAACATGCTTTCCTGGGCATACAAATCAATCATGATGGCGCTTTCGCGTAATGCAATTATTTTTCAGTTTTAGCTTGTACATCAATTGCTAATTATTGTACATAATTAAAAACTAACAAAAATATACCACGAATTACTATACTACACCTTTAAGGATTTGATTATATTACTTAATAATCTCATTTTTATCCGGAATTACTATACTAGACCTTTAAGGATTTGATTATATTACTTAATAATCTCATTTTTCCCGAATTAAAACACTTCTTTTTGAAATTTTAGGGACAAGACGGATTTCCTGGACCGGAGGGTCCGCCTGGCTACAAAGGTGACTTAGGAACACCCGGACGTGACGGAAATCCCGGAGTTCCAGGGAGAAAAGGCGACCGCGGTTATCCAGGTCAGGACGGTCCCAAGGGGTTGGATGGACCTCCTGGGCCACCTGGAGTAAGTTTCGCCAAAATGTTCGGTGCATTATTACAACATTCCATTATGTCTCAATGAATAATGTTGCGAAATACTCAAGTTTGGTTTTTACTAATGATAATAAAGAATTTTTTTGTTTTTCAATTCAAATTTAGACACACGCTTGAACACGTTTTTTTCCTAAAAAACACACTAAAATCTACCAAACAATTGGTTAACGATTATTAAACACCAGACCACTTTTTTGTTTCTCAAACGTGTTGTATTACAATTTTGTAGAAAGCTTTTGAAGAAAAAAACAACATTCAGTATATTCCAAAACACACTTAATGATCAAAAGCGCTGCGTATGTCCATTGCGAACTCAACATGCGTGGTTTCTAAAGTAAAAATAAAACTTTTGTGGCGAATATAATTTTTTTCAGAAATAAAAAATAACAAAAGGTACGGGGATTTTAGAGCCGCAAGTAGGGAACTTAGAGCCTTTGGAAAATTTTTGGACCCTTTTTAGGCTTTACTTATGCTTAGGTATAGGTTTAAGTGATTTTTATTTTCAGCTCCAAGTTCCTTCGGCTCCATCGACCCTAAACCTGACAAAATAAATATCTCTAAATTTTACTAAATCTTTTAAAGGGTGGTGATTTCTCTGATGGTCCCCCCGGACCGCCTGGACCGAAAGGCTACGACGGACAACCTGGACCTCCCGGAAACGATGGAATTCCCGGGCAACCCGGACCCCCCGGACCAGAAGGACCAAAAGGAGGACCCGGTATCCAGGGACCTCCTGGTATTGACGGTAAGTGCTAATAGTCATAACAGTTAAAATATAGTTATATAATAAAATCTATCGTATATAGTTACGTAAAACTCTAAATTATGTATAATTATAATAGGTATTTTGCTAATGAATTGTTGTATGCTTCGATCTGTTTAAAAACAAAATAAGAAAACAGACTTTTTTAAAATTGATGAATAAAAAGTGCGGTTATTTCAAAACGAGCAGTAATTTAATTTTGAGTAGCTGTAACCGAGAAAACCAAAAGGTCAGTAGTTTTAGAACAAAATTTCAACAATTAGTTGAAATTAAAGCTTGTATTCTAAGAAAGCAAGCCGTAGCATCAACCTTAAAATAAAAAAAGGAATTTTTTAAATTGGTCTAAGTTTTCACGGTTATAAGTTCCTTAAAGACATTTCTGCTGCCTCAGGCGTTTTTAATCCTAATTCTTAACTGTTTCTGATTATAATAGCGTAGCAGATGCACAATTTAGTTCTAATTTTAATTTTAGCTTTACTTTAAGTTTTTGTGATTTTTGATGCCAAAAAAGACGCCTGAAGCTGAAACGCGGGTGACCCAACGCGCCAGTGCATCTTAATGTTAAAATCGCGTCGTCCATCCGTCCGCCCTTGTGCGCTGAGCAGCGAAACGCGATACACACACCGCGTCGGAGCCGACATAACAATCGCTTAATGTTAGCATTGAACAACATTGACGGTTAACGGTTCCGTGCTTCTGACGCGAGTCTTCTCTTAAATAATTACAAAGAGTTAACTTATATTCTTTGAGTTTTTTATAAAAATACTCAGAAAATTAAAAATATTTTTTAGTTTGAGCTTTTATAACTTTTTAAAGTGTAGAGATCAATAAACAAATATTTCTAATTAAGGTCTTGAACGTTTGATTACTTTTGGAAAAGCAAATTTTCAAAATTTTTAGGCGGTATCTTAGAAACCCCTAAATTTAGCGCCAATTTTTTCACCCAAATTATAAACTTTTTACTATACTTTTACTATAAAAAATATTTTTACCGCATAACCAACCACATAAACTCGAATTTTAATTAATTGATTGGCCTAAATTTTGTAATAAAATATGGATGGCATTCGTTTTTCTTACAAATCGTTTTATTTCACGATAGTTAAAACCCCCCATTTAAAAGAAAATTGTTCAGTGTCAAAGACCTTCATAGAGTTATGAACTTATATCATTTTTAGCCAATTAGGGCTTGGGAAAAAATGGAGATCTCTAATCCATTGGAGATCCAGGTTTTTCCCAAGTGCTAATTGGCTAAAAGAGATTCTAACAGCTTCTCCCACAACCATTCCCATAGAGCAAAACATATATGACGTGATCACGAATACTATGTGACATTTTGAGGGCCCTAAAATTCTGACGTGTTCAGACCTCGCGGCGTGTTACAAAACATTCACCATACCGGTTTTTTACTTGTATAAGTTTAATTTCACCGATTGGAAAGAAAGAAAAACAACAATAAAACTAATTAGAAAAAGCCGCATATTTATATAAATATTTATGTTTTAGGTTTTCCGGGCGTCAAAGGCGATAAAGGAGAACCCGGAAGATTCGGAAGAGACGGACCGACCGGACCTCCGGGACCCACCGGCCCCCCTGGCAGCAAAGGAGAGCCCGGATTTCCTGGAGTTGCCGGACGCAGCGTCCCAGGAGAGTTCGGAGACCCCGGAACCCCGGGAACCCCCGGACAGAAGGGACGAAAAGGAGACACCGGAGTCCCCGGATTAAGAGGTGCGCTTTTTTTTAAAATCCTTTAATTTTAAATAAGCGAGATTGAGATCTAAAAAGTGCGTTCACAACGGTAGAATTGTTTTAATTTGTTGGTAGGAAAACAATGCAAAAAACTGAACGCACTATTTATCATAGTAAACAATCAATCAACTAGACGCGACCCATGCTTATGCAAAATAAAGGACACAATACGCAAATTATTTTTTAGGGAGATTCATTGATTTACACATATTTTTAAAAAATATATATTTACTTAATTTCTAAATCAATAAAGTTTATTATCCAGAAGCCATATTTTGGCCAAAAAATAGTCAGAACCGCTGTTTCTTCTAATATTAACAAAAAAAAAAGAGTTTTAGAATATGAAAGAAGCATTTTTTTAAGTTCATCATAGATATATTGTTAAAGTCTCTAAATTAAACGATAAAGTCAATCGTTTACAAGATCGATATAGTTTAAGTTTTTCGTCATATGCAATTCCATTAAAAAGTTTGCAATGCATCTTTTATCTTTTTACGCAAATATTTTAGTAGCTTTGCAGCTAATCCTGATACAAGTCCCATACATTTATTATCGATTTGACAGATCCAAAAATAAAATACATATTAAAAATCTTTTTATCTTGAATCGGACCAGTAAACCCTATTTTTGATGTTATTTTTAGCTTCTCATTTTCATTAAGCTTTTTAACCACTTAAAAGTTAAATTTTAGAAATTACCAACCAAGAATCTGGCGGTCCTAAATATAGTTTTAATATTTTTAGCACCAACCAATTTTGTATGACAACCGTTTAAAATTTAGCCAAATTTCAGCTGTAAAAAATTAGCATTCTTAAAAAACACCATCGAAAATAAAAATGTCATAATTATTTTTAACTTGTTTTTAAGTTACTCTTAGGCGTAGGAAAAATAAAAAATAACTACAGCTAATTTAAATTACTAGAAACAAATCTTTCCTTGTCCGTGTTTTGGTGGTCCATGTGTCAATAATTTTTGTTTGGCAACATAAATTCTATATCCCAAAAAACAGGAATTTTTTTTAGGCTTAAATGTGCTCATAACTCGTTATAATCTATATTTTTGATAATACTAGGTTCACGCAATTCCAGTGCAAGGTATATATGTTCGGATGTCCTGTTTTGTTTTTTTTTTTTGACAAAATAAATAAAAACAAAATAAAATAGTGCATAAAAAATAAGGTTTTTTAAACAATTTTAAAATTTTAGGAGCCCCAGGCAGCTCTGAAAAAGGCCTTCCAGGTCGACCGGGGCCTGTCGGCCCCAAGGGTGAAAAAGGTTACGATGGACGGGATGGCAATCCCGGATTACCCGGTAAGTTTCAAACATACAAAGGCGCAGGGGAAGGGAAAGTGTTTCACAAGTATTATGTTTATGCTGATAACTCATAAGCCGTTGAGAATTAATTTTAGCTATACTACGTTTTCTTCGCAGCATGAATTGATTTATTGATTTGTGCTAAACTAATAGCTATAAAGCCTCCTCTGCACCTTTGGCCGCAACTATACATATTGGTAGGGAGACCTTGTGGGATAGCAGTACATTTGTTCGATTACTATTTAAAATACCCCAAATTCAAATCTCGTCGTTACTACGACATTATGAGCCATAGTGGGTATGAAGTATATGTGGCTGTGTCTTATTCTAAATTTAAAAATACCATTTAAACTATAAAATAAGTCACATATCAGTTGTATTTTATATAATGATTGTGATTTATTTTGCTGGAGTTACGACGATATAACGGCGACGCACCTTCTGGCTGCACCCTGTTTTTAAGTGCTTGTGAATTTCTTTTAAACAGTTAATTATAGACTTAACTATTTATCAGTAGCAATATGTATCATCAATCACAACGCTAAAAATTGCAATTAACTGTGCTCTTGGTGTATTTCTAAGTAGTATTTTTATAAGTACCCTTTTATAAACTGTTAAGCTACATAGAATTATCAGTCGATGGAGCGTTTTTAAATAGTTAATTTTTTTATAACTATCTTCATATACACTTTTAACCCAGAAAGAAAAGCTCTCAAAGCTACCTTCCGAAACTAGGAGCCATATAGTAGGCAGCGAAACCTGCCTTGAAAACAGGTAGAAGGCAGAGTGGAGACAGGTAGAAGGCAGCGAAAAATGTCTGGGAGGCATGTAGTAGACAGGGCGGAAGCAGCTGAAACTGCTTCGGAGGCAGGTAGAAGGCAGGTGACACTGCCTCCCTGTGTTAAAGCATATGCAAGGAGACAAGTAAATTTGCTTGGTTTTTAATGAAAGTAGGTAGGAGGTAGGTTGAAGACCCGTAGGATGCAGCTGCAAAATTTTCAATGGAGGCAGGTAAGAAACCGGTAAACACTTACCTTCCCAAATGAAACCCTCTATTCTTATCGAGCTTTACTACATAAATAATTAATTAATATTTATTAACAATCACTCGTAAAACAAACTTAAAGGTAACCTTTAAGTTAAGTTTAAGGTAATCTCTTGGCACTTTTTAAAAAATATTATTTGCATTTTATTATGAAACCAATATCCCGGTAAGGACGGGTTGGCTCATTTAGGAAAACACATTTTTACCTACCTCCTTTGCATCTATTGCAAATTTTGTCGCCTCTTACCTGCCTCTATTCTAAATTTACCTGCCTCCAAACTGCCTCCTTACCTGGCTTCGAGGCAGTTTTAGTTACCGATAGTTTTGCTCTCTGTGTTTTTAAAAAAAATTGATTGGTGAAATAAAACTATATTCTGTTTTTGTTCAAACATATATAGACTATGGAAAAATTTTCAAGTAGGCATATTTAACTAATAATTGGTCGATTTAAGCAACACAGCCAATCTATACAAGAATAAAGTTTTCATAAATATTGATTACATCGTAAGCGAGATATGCTCACCTGAAGTCTTTTCCCGTCCATACCTTTTTTTAAACCCCTTATTACACACTGGATAAAGTTATCTGTCCAGTTGTTTGCCTAATATTTATTTAAAAAACTCACGGCGCCATAAAAATTACAGGCAACCCTGGAACCAAAGGTGACCGCGGCGGCTCGTGCTCTCAGTGCGTCCCCGGCAGTAAGGGTGAGAAAGGAAACTTCGGACCACCCGGACCTCCTGGAAATAGCGGACCCAAAGGAAACGATGGACCATTCGGACCCCAAGGATTTCCCGGAATAGACGGAGACCGCGGACCTCCCGGACGCAGCGGACCGCAGGTATTTAAGTTTGTGGCACCGGTTTACACCGCCTATTTTCGTAAAATAAATTATAAAGGATATACGGGAGATTATCGACTTAATAAGAACGGACCAATGAGCGCTGAACAGTGTTTAGTTACTGAGCAGAGATATTTTCTCTGGATTACAACCCGATAACCGTTTGTCATTTTACAAAAATTAGGCGAAGATTTGTAAAATGACATTTACAAATGTCCTTATGAAAGTGGCTCGTGGCCTAACAATTTTTAAACAAAATAAAATAAGTAAGAACTTTTTTTGAAACCAACTCGTTTTAGAAATTATTAAAAAATTTATTTTTAATACTAATTTTTCAAATTCTTAATAATATATTATTTATGTATAATAAAATTTAAAAAATTTTGCTCCTTCAAGCAGTCTTTTTTATTTGGCTTTCAACCATTTCTGAATGCTTTGCTTAACATTCAACCATTCAAAGAATAATAAATAATTATAATTTTTGCCTTCACAATCAAAATAACTATAATTCTTCTATAGCAAACTTTTTTTGACGATTCAGATAAAGGTTTCATTAAATACGGGTTAAAAAAAAAGTAAAGTGAATAGGGGTTGGTGCAGAGACTAAACGAAAAGGGTCAGTTAGCTTAGCTTCCTCTATTAAAATTAATAAAAATTGAAAATGAGGCGGAAAAAAGGCGGGTAATTTAGAGAAACCCTAAAACTTTTTAAAGGGTATTTTTATAAAAAATTATATAAATGCAAAAATAAAATGCAGTATACCTTAACAAAATAAGTAACACATGATGTTATATTGCGTATATATTAGTAAATTTAATACCCTTTCTTTGTTTGTTTCCTGCGTTAAAACTAAAACAGTAAAAAAAACCATCCGAGGGTTATTTATAATAAGCACAATCACTATTGCCAAAAAATATGTTTGTACGTTTTCTAACTAAACAACTTACATACAACGTCTCAGCTTTCACTTAGAAATCTACAAATAATTAAACAACTACCAAAGCAGTAAAATTGTTATATGCCCAATTCTAATACCCGGGCGACGATCAAACTTCCACGTCAGAATTTTAAGTGCTATGAAATGTCATAGTATTCGTGATTGGCGGCTAGATGTTTTACTCCATAAGAATGGTTGTGCGAGGAGCAGCGGCACTCAATGCCGTCCCGGCGAATGCAGTGTTTAAAAAACAGTGCTTCAAAGTTCAGGCGCAAATACGGCTAAACCAATGCCAGCGCAGGCGTGTTATTAGACAAATATGGGCGTTCCTTTTCAAACAATTAGCCGCTAGCGGATATGTAAAGGCACTATTTAGACAACATCTGGGGACTTTTTTCTTACTATAGGATTACTTTCGTTGAGAACAATGGATTTCGACAAGCGTGTTGTGAATTAATCAATTTTTTAACCACATCAATTATAGGGAGAACCCGGATTTCCCGGAAAAGACGGATTCCCAGGCGAAAAAGGAGAGCCAGCCCAACCGTTACCTATTCCCGGACCTCCAGGTCGGGCTGGGCCGAAAGGTGACCCTGGATTTTCAGGCCCTCCTGGAGTACCAGGAACCCCCGGACGTGATGGAGAGCCCGGATCATTGGGATTTCCTGGACCTTCCGGACCGAAGGTTAGTTTTTTAACTAAATTCAGATGCTTCTGCCGCAAAATATCATGTTCCAGAACTCGGGCGTATTAAAAGAGTAAGTTCCCTGCGCAGCTCCGACTTTTAACTAATAAATAATTAATTTAACATTGAAATACATTTTAAAGTATTTAAGTCACGGCTTATGAACTATTTTTTAAAGTTTAATAAAAAAAAACATTGGTCAACAACAAAAAATTGAAATAAATATTAATTAATTTTTCTGGAAATTTATTTATTCCGCAAATTAGTTGAAAAAATAGAACGGAGCTTCGGAGCAAGAAGGGAAAGCGCCGGAATTCAATGTCCAAAAATTACCGACTAAATATCCTTGTGTATTTATGGTAACGCTTAGTAATAGCTAAACAATACAAAAGGGCACAATATTAATACATTTTTAAAAGTATATTAATAATATTGCACTGCCTATTAATTACTGAAGTATTTTATCAGCCTTTTTCTGTATCGCAGCAAAATGGATTACTTTTTTAATTCGACTTAATAGTCTTAAAATGTTATTAAAACATAAAAAAATAATTTAGCGTTCGCCTTTAGAGGTGCGGCATACTAAATCATGGTGTATTTTTTTCGATTGGTTTTTAGTATCAATCGATGCGTCAAGTTTTACCGAGTAAAAAATTGTATTACAAAAAAAATTAAGTTTTAGCGGTTGTTGAGATATTAGCAAGAATATTGCTTGATTATTCCATAGATTTTTTTCCGCTAACAACAGTAAATATGTACGCCCGATGAGCGATTAAAAAACAATTGTCGGGCACACGTGCCAAGACTAAGCTGAACTTAAAATACATGAAATCGTTTATTTAGAATAAAGCATTACAACTGCAATATAAAAATTAAAAAAACACAGAAATTAGTATAATTAAAAATTTTCCATATTTTCATAGCAAAATTTGCATATAAATTATCAGAAATACATCTGAATTTTTACAAAAAAGAATGCGTTTGCAAATTCCAACGTAAGCGAAACAAAACACGCCGTGGCTGGTGTTTGGTAAAACACAAAAAAATTATCTGGAACAACCAAGCGATTTAATTTTTGTCGCAATGCATTTTTTTACTCAGTGAAACGGAAACCTGACGCATCGATTAATACCAAAAACCAAGCGAAGAAAATGCGCCATGATTTAGTATACCGCACCTTTAACCGTATTAGCAGAAGGAATCGTTATTTAAACCTTTTTATTTTTATTATTCAAAATTTAAATAGTTTTAAATTTGTGTTTGACTTTATTTTAGTTATTGTGCGGTAAAAGTGCAATGTTGTTTGACGGAATTACATATTAGCCAAATAAAGCTAGGGGCTAAATTTAAGAACCAAATACATAGGCCGGGACCAAAATCTTCTCGTTTCGTCTTATTTTATTTTAATTGATATGCGATCTAAAAAACTACCTCCATAAGGCTGTATTTTTGTACATTTGTTTAAAACTTCATTAAAAATTAATGTTACGTAAAAGAAAATAAAATTTAAGTAATAAAAAATTTATATCAGAATCGGGTTTTTTTTTTGAAACATGGCGCTATTTGTTTATTACTGGTGGAAATTGAACCAAAAATATGTTTTTGGCTACACTTTTCTTTAAAAAACCATTTAATATCATTTAAAAAAATTTAAAATGCCATTTAAATAAATCAATTTCCAGACTATATTAACTTCTAGTTAATCTTATTTTATTTGGGATATCTTTTTTTCAATAATCAAAAAAGCTATTGACGACCTAACATAACAAAATTGTGGGTTTATCCTGTCGCGTAAGAAAAATTCCTTGCAAATTAGATACCTTTCATTCATGTTTTAGGTGCAAAAATTACAAATAAACAATCTATTATTAGAGTTTTAGCGACTTCATATTATAAGTTAAAGCGTTACAAAAAGTTAAACAAAAGTTAGCCGAAAAAATATACATACATAGGATACAAAAACAAGCCAAAACGATCACCTAAAGTTACAAAATACCTGACAATGTTTTAATATTGTTTAACTTGAAAAATTGTTGTAATTTACCAGTTTGGGTTTCTGAAAAACTGGGTGAAAACTAATTTTTTTTATGACAAACAATTTTCTTCTGCGGATCCAATTTGTTCTCCATAGTTATTTTATTTTGGCTTGTTAAAATAGAGTAAATAAACGTTAATTTAGGGTGAACCCGGATACCCTGGAAGTCCTGGAGTGGACGGTTTGCCAGGCCCACCTGGCTTATCCGGAGGTAAAGGGGAACCTGGCTACGGATTCCCCGGAGTTGACGGATTACCCGGAGCTAAAGGAGATCGGGGAGAACCCGGATACGACGGACAACCTGGACCCAAAGGAGAACCTGGTTGGTTTTTTTTCTTTAGAGATTAAAAAAGTTTTACATATTTGCGCAAGTTATCTTATTTATAAAATAAAAAATGCGTGTTTTATTTTCACGGATCTAATTTCTTATCTTAATTGAAAATGTAAGCGTAACGCTTTAAAAATTTTAGCAAAATCAAAGCTTTAGCCATCTAAACCTAATCACAAACCAAAATCAACCTAAACTAAGCTTATAACTGAACCTAAATCTAAACTACGCTAAGCCTAAGCTTAACTCAAGCGTAAGTCAAAGCCTTAAATCCAGTCTATATGGCTTCAAAATTTTTAAATTGACAGTTTTTACTAAATTTTAGCCAATTTTTTTTACTTAAAAATTTATTTTATGTAAATATACTTGTAAACGAATAAATTTAAACGTATAAACAAAAAAATATAACGAGTCGTGGTCATTTAATTTTATACTGATTCATCGTATTAAAACCGCTCATTGTGTAAGTAATCCCGGCATCCACTACGATTTTTACTAAATATAGAAAAAAAACCATTCCTATTAACAAAATTCCGTCCACAAAAATCAAAAAAATCGATAAATTGCTATGTTAGTTAATGTTAGTTGTGAGTCTCGAAACGAAAACTAAAATTAACACTATAGAAAAAATTTAGGAACACCTTTTTTTTAAATTAACTGACTGAAAAATTGAATTTAAAAAACTGCAGGAAGATTTTTTAGTAAAAAATAACAAAAGCTGCAAATTCAATTAATCTTTGGAACTGAAAAACAGTTATAACTTGTTTCATAATGCAATTTTAAAACCCAAACACTCATTTTATTTATATTTTAACAAAAAAAAGACAATTTCGGTTTTAGAATATATTTTTTTGCATTTTTATCCGTGTTTTGAAATTTTGATAATTATAATCTATAAAAACAAGAAAATAACAATAAATTAAGAGCATCATCGTATTGCTTTTTAAAATACAAACCATTGATATTTGTTTGTTAAAATTACTCCAATATTACGATATATAGATACTGCGATTGCTTTTAATTGCTTTTAAACCTTAATTGAAAAACGTTTATTAATTTTTAATGAAACCATTTCTTGTGGATTTGTTAAATATTCGTTTTTAAGTATTCGTCAACGAACGCGTACTTTCTTTTCAAATTTTCAAAATTTTCTTTTCGAGACTCAGGACTTACATTAAAATAGTAATTTATTAATTTTTGAATTTTTTGTGGGCGAAGTTGTGTTAAGTGAGGAAGGTGGGTTTATAGTGCCAAATAGACTTAGATATCATGTTGAATGAAAAATAAGCGATTTAACTGAGATTTATTAATATATATATATATTATATATATATATATATATATATATAATATATATATAATATATATATATATATATATATATATATATATATATATATATATATATATATATATATATATATATATATATATATATATATATATATATATATATATATATATATATATATATATATATATATATATATATATATATGTATATATATATATTTAGCGCCGGAACCTCAGGTGATCACGGGTCGCCCAGGGATCGATGGCCCCAAAGGGGATCCTGGTTTGCGAGGTAGGGACGGTGGCCCCGGAAACAAAGGAGAGCCCGGACCTCCCGGCAGAGACGGGTTTCCCGGACAGAAAGGAGCGGACGGCCTCCCAGGACCAGAGGGTCCCTCCGGAGTAATCGGAATTCGAGGAGATAAAGGGGAACCAGGTACACCCGGGTAAGCGGCCGAATTTTTTTTTTTTATTTTGCCGCTGGTGCGGTAAAAATAGGTTAACATTCCGTTTGCAGACAGTCAAACAAATTATTATCAACGAATGAACATGATGAAACAGAAGACAAATAAGAAACTGGCTATGTACCATAATTTTGAGCTAAATTTTGCCGAAAAAAATATCAGTTTGTTAGTAAAATTTGGCTAATAGTTTATTGTGCAGCCGGTGATAATCTAAAGTTTTCAAGGGTCTGATATTAAAACATCGAATAAACGTTTATATTAAATCTTTTTTATCTTTGACGCGATATGCCACTTGGTATAAAACGTTGTCAATATTGTAAACGTTGTTCCTGTTTTTATTCTTTACCCTGACGCTAAAAACATCGATAGGAAAAAACGCAAGCACATTAAAACAGACTGGAATAAGGTAAAAAAAAACCTTTATACTTTTATACCTTTAAAACCTTTATACCTTTAAATCTTTAAACCTTTAAACCCTTAAATAAACCTTTAAACCTTTAAATATTCTAACCTTAAATAACCGGTAAACTCTTCTTACTTTTGCTTATAGCCCTTTTATTATATTTTTTTTTTTATTTTTATTATTTTTTATTGTTCTCTCTGTATCTATTAAATATTAACCTCACATCTAATCCCTAAAATCCGCTAATAGAGGTGGGGCTTTGACTAACATTCTACATCAACAACAGTGCTGATATAGGGTGGTAGGCGGTAATATGGAATATCCATGGCCGGCCCGCTTCAGCTTAAAAAAAAAAAAAAAAAAAAAAAAAAACGTAAACCTGGGATTTTTTTTACTATTAGTTATTATTGTTATTAGGCTACACTAGTTATTGTCAGTGGCTGGCTACACAAGCACAACTAGTGGTTAGTCTTGTTTAGCATTTAGTAAAAACAAATATTACTAAAATTATTCAAAATCAATTTATCTCATTTAAACAAATATTTGTATAAGATTTCCTGACAAAATAAGAAATAACCAGTTTAGAAAAATAAAATATAAACCAGAGTTGTTGATGAGTGCTAACACTCATTAGTTAACTGAAAACTTTTTAGTAAACCGGTCCCAGATCCAAGTTTTGGCTGCCTTTAATATATATAGTTAATTTTAATTAATTTCGACAATAATCATATAGTAAACTTTTTATGCAAAAAACAGCTATGTAAAACTCTTTTCCTTCTTTTAATTATCAAACTCACAGAATTTTATTCCGCAAAAATTCCCGCTTCTGCTGCAAAATAAGTAGACCCTAGAATTAGCGAAAAAACTCTTAAGAATATCCCAAAAAACAATCTTTTAGAATCCAGAATCCAAAAAAACGAGAATTCATTTGCTTCATCCAATTATCGAGTGCTTTTATATATACCACGAATCCTCCGGTATTATCTGAGTACCGAGTGAGAAATGGGATTTGCCGATTATCTCGTAACGTCTTTAATAGAATATCTCGGAACAATGAAAGAAATTTTTCTTCTTCTTCTTCTAATTATAACCTTTGTTTAGATATGACGGCGAACCCGGTCTTCCTGGCCGACCTGGAGACCCAGGTGCTTTGGGGGAAAAAGGATCTCCCGGATATCCCGGATCACCCGGTGTAGGATATCCTGGAGCCAAAGGAGAACCTGGATACAACGGACCGGAAGGACCCCCTGGACAAAAAGGATCACCCGGACTAGATGGAACCCCTGGACTGCCCGGTAACTACTCAATTCTTCTTTTATAAACGATTGTGTTTTCTTTTTTTTTCAAATTAGCATCCAATTGGAAAAAACCCTTATATGATCGCCTTAGGTGTTATTATTACTATCCAATATTTTAACGTATTTATCAGTATTTAATAAAGTTCAAACAATTATTTTGACATTATTAGGCTCTAGAGGTTTTAAAATAAAAGAAAGCGATATAGGTGTTTTTTTTAAAAGGGGGAGTGTCACCACAGTGCGCCAAATATGGGATCTTCCAAATTTCTCTCTAATCCAAAAAAGTTGTTGGTTTGTTTTGACACAGTCAATTCTTTCCATGTAAACTTTCTCGTCATAAATGCTTGGTTGAATATTGAAGTAAGTCCTTCTAACTGTTGATAAAAGATAAGATGTTGTTAGGACACAATAGTGGCAAATTTTTAGGCTGCTGTAATCAAAATAAATGTGTTGACCCACAACAAAAATTTATTTTTGACAAAATTCTAGATACTTTTTTCCAAAATATTTAAATTAACGCAATATTTTAAGTTCAATTGCAAACTCTCCATTTTGATTTAAAAAACAATTATTTTTTTTTAATTTTTCAGTTTTTTAAATTTCACTTTTTTTAATGACATCTACATTGTTTCTTAAAGCCTAAAGTTGAATAAAATATATACACGATGGTCAAAACCCTCCTATTTAAACGGAAGTTGTTCAGTGTTAAAAACCTTCGCAGAGTTATGACGTTATGGAATCAGTTTTAGCCAATTAGCGTTTGGGAATAAATTGACCCAAAATGAAGGTAGAGATCTCCAATTTTTAGCTCTTCTCACAACCTTTCCTACAAAGCAAAACATATATGACGGGATCACGAATACTATATGACTTTTTTAAGGTGCTTAAAATCCTAAAGTGTACATACAATAGAGTAAAATTTTCAACTATAGGGTAACTGACTTAATTTCGGCCACGCCTTAATTTCGGCCACCAATTTAGGGTGTTAGAAAATTGGCTTATTTTTAAAACACAAAAGAACTAGCACAAAAGTAACTGGATTAATGTTGAATAAAGTGTTTTTGCAAAAGTTTTTTTATTTTTGTTATTCTACATTATCAACATTTTCATACAAAAAGTGATTTTTTTGTGATTTTCCTAATTTTTGCTTTGTGTTTAAACTGCATCAAATTTAGAACGAAGCAATATATAACTTTAAACTAACTTTTAAGCCTCAAAGTTGTTAATTTTCATGTTTTGATATTTTCTTCAAAATCATTTTGCAATGCGTTTAACTAACTGCGCATTTTAAGATTCCGTTAATTTCGGCCACCTAAAGATTTAGGTGAAGAAGCCTGCCGTTTTTTGCTGTTTTTAAATATCATTGTACTACCGTATTTATAAAGAATAATTTGCTCGTTTGACTTTGTTTTGACGTTTTTTAAGCCAAAATTAAAAATTGAACAAAAAATACAAATTATTAAAACTCGTTTTTTTGAGGTTTTGACATAATTATTTAAAGTCAACTATTAAAGTTCGCAAACGGAAAAAATGAAGTTATATGTACCAAGAACAATACCTAAGGGTAAATTTGCAACCTTTAGAAATTTTTATTGTTCGTTTAAGCTATAGTTATGGCAGTTTTTTGTAGGTGGCCGAAATAAATGGCACGCGCCTTAACTTCGACCACTTAAAAAAAAAAGTTTAAACCTTCACTGATTTTTAAGTGTAACAGAAATATTCAAATTTTTTTCTGGAATAACAAATATAGCTATTGTTTAATTTTTAGGCCAAATTTTGGCTTGATTGAAAAAACCAGATAAAACTTATTCAAAAAAATTTAAAAAAAGTGGCCGAAATTAAGTCAGTTACCCTACATTTCATAAAACGGCTTAGCGCATTATAACTTTTTTATAGTATTTTACAATTTTATTGTACTTTATTATAGGTGATCGAGGGGACCCCGGGGATCCGGGTCCCTCCGGCAAGGACGGCTACCCGGGGCAGGCCGGGGAAAAAGGTGACCCGGGTTACAGCGGCGTCAAAGGAAACGATGGCGTACCCGGATTTCCCGGCGAAAAAGGTGACCGCGGTCTGCCCGGTCTGAAAGGCGACATCGGAGTACCCGGCTTACCCGGAAGGAAAGGGGAACCTGGGGTGGATGGACTTCCCGGAGCTAGCGGACTACCCGGATTGGATGGACCACCCGGTCGAGATGGAGCCAAAGGAGAATCCGGAGATCAAGGACCGCCCGGCAGAGACGGTGAGTTGACGCAAAATCGAGTAGTCAGTACTACATTTGCAACCGAGTGATATCTATTTAAAATCAAAAGAGTATTGATTGGTAAGTTTGCACAGTGCTTAGGACGGCGGCAAAAAAAGAGCCGTTTTTTAATGGTAAGTAAACGCAAGCACGAGTAGCTGACGCTAACTGAGCAACCAAATTTTTTGCGTTTTAACTATTTAACTTAATAACTATCGAGTAGATTTTACAGAGCCTTAGGATGCGACAGAGCCAAGGGAGAAACCGAAGATCAGAGGCTGGCCGGAAGAAAAATTAGTGAACGCAAGGCGAGTAGTCAGAACTGCAATTGAAACCGAATATTGAATGTATTAACGACATAAAATCAGACGGTTATTTGCGTATATAGTATTTGCGTAGATCAATAATGTTCCTATTGAATCGGTGAGTGAACGCAAGGACGAGTATTTAGCGTAAAATGTGCAACCAAATATTGTGTTTTTTAACGATTTAACATCAATAAACTATTTTGCGGATTTTCAGAGTTTTAGGGCCAAGGGAAAAACCAGATAATCAAGGATAGGTCGGCAAACATGATGAGTCAACGCAAGGGCAAAAAGTTGGCATTTACTCTGCAACTGAATATTGCGTGTATTATTTGCATAAAATCAGTAGGGTATTCAGTGCGTTATGTGATCCAATATTATGAAATGCGTACTGCTGGATAGATTGTCCTGTCATTTATCTATCTAACCACACACAGTTCATTTGATAACTATGCGCACAGCAAAAATAACAGCCGGCGGTTGAAATTAAGACTGGTCGAATTTAACTCAACTACCCAACCCATAATTTCAATGAAACATTGTATCCCGCAGCGCTCACACGTCACCCAAGATTTATTTCATTTTATTATTTTAAATATTTTTATTGTTGCCATATGGCTGCTAAGTAGTGGTAAGGATATTTTTTCGCTCTTCCCGTTGAAAATTAGTAATTTTTATAAAAAGGTAAGGAATTATAATTTAAACCAAAAAAATAACCACAAGAGAATGTGTATTACTGAATGAAGTTACTTAATATGTAATTCAGTAAGGAAAAAAAGTGTCACACAAAGTACCCCAGTACCTAATGCGTAACTTAGAAAAAAACTGGTCGTTTTTCACATGAACAGAGGTTTAACTACGGGCAATAGAGCATATACGAGAATAAAATTCAGGTGAGGGGGCAATTTAGCATCTACGTGCAAAAAATCAGCTCCAAATATTTACCACAGGAAAAAATTTTTGGGGAACCCCAAAAAAAAAAAAAAAAAAAAAGTTAAGCAAATTAAGCTTATTAGTGTGAAATTCAGGTATGTTTAGCAAAAGTTTTTAGGTTTTTAATATCAGAAAAATATGGGTAATATTTTAGTTATGTAAAATGTTTAGATTTTTAATTGGCTAAAAAACTATTAAAGGTTTTGTGATTTTCGATGACGCCATCAACAACGGTTAACCGCGCAGTGACTTAACCCATTTAATATAAGGGAAAGAGCGCTCCGCGCTCTTCCCTGATTCAAAATAAAATTGTAAAAATATTTATATTGTTTCACTCTGTACATATTTCTAGGTCAACCCGGATCTAAAGGGGAACCCGGAGTCGTCGGATACAAGGGCGAACCTGGACCCTTGGGGCCCCCTGGATTCGCAGGGCAAAAAGGTGATGCCGGAAATCCCGGACGGCCTGGAGCAGACGGATTGGACGGAGCACCGGGTCTAAAGGGCGCCCCAGGTTTCCCTGGCGTCCCCGGTGCAAAAGGAGACCCAGGCCAGCCTGGAAGAATCGGAGCTAAAGGTATGTAATATCCCGATAAGGACGGGGGCCTGAATTGAGAAAAACGGTTTTTACCTGCCTCCTGCCTGCCTCCTGCAAAAATTTTGCTGCCTCCTACCGGCCTCCATTCTGCCTCCTACCTGCCCCCGGGGGCAGTTTTAGTTGCCTCCTACCTGCCTCCATCCTGCTTCCTACCTGCCTCCTACCTGCCTCCAGTCTTCCGGAGGCAGGTTCAAGAGCCGTCCTTACCGGGTAGAGCTATATTTGTAGTTTTTAATTTCAGTAGTGTAGATAATTGTCTGATGATGATTAAGTAAAACAGTCCAAGCGGTAAAGTTTAGTTAATAGTAAATAGTTTATTCACAATTTCTTCATTCATTAA
Organism: Microlaimidae sp. YZB2_3; assembly: GCA_030248175.1. Taxonomy (NCBI): domain Eukaryota; kingdom Metazoa; phylum Nematoda; class Chromadorea; order Desmodorida; family Microlaimidae; species Microlaimidae sp. YZB2_3. The sequence goes on along the minus strand of JASAMX010003214.1, from coordinate 47,646 downwards.
AAGTAACAGACGTCTTTTGAAGTATTAATAAGTTCTGTAGTTTAGATATGTGCTTAATGATGATTAAAACGTTGAAATACGATTTCATTAAATGTGTTTGGACCATTTTCTGGTTCAAAAAAGCAACCATTTTGTAGTTCTAAATTCGGGCAGTCTAGATGCTAAATAATGATTGCTTTAAAATTTTGAGTTGATTTTTTTGTTAAAAGAAAATTTCGTAATTTTAATTTTTGCATTTTAAATATGTGCGAAGTGATCATTTCAAATTTTAAACAATACTATAAGCTTCCACCACCACCCATGGGTGCAGGGTAAAATTTCCCAAACAAAAACTAACATTGTATTAACTAACCGTGCTATTTATAAAACTTTTGGACCCCGTCCAAAACGGACTGGGTCCATTTTTTACGCAGACCGGTCTGCGTAAAAATCGGTCCCAATCCGTTGTTGCAAATGCAATGCACACGTCCAAATCAGCTGTTTTGTTTGTCAAAGAATTGTTCACATTATTTTTAAATTTTAAAACTTAATGAATTAAAACTTAATAAATCTTTCAACTGATATTCTAATTTCAACGTAGAATTGTAATAATAAAGAAATATTCAGTTTTTTAAAAGTTTTACCAAATTTTATTAAATGTTCATAGTAGAAAAGCGGTGTACTCGCGATGAATAGTACAATGATCAAAACGGACTGGAACCGCTTTTTACGCAGACCGGTCTTCGTAAAAAGTGGACCCAGTCCGCTTTGGACCGGGTCCGAAAGTTTTATGAATAGCACGGTAAATCTAATTTAAACATTGTATTAACATTTCAATTAATTTTTTAAAGAAAATTTTTTTGGTTAAAAACAAGTTTTTTGAAGAAAACATATGCGCGGCTAAAAAAAGAACTGAGCTATTAGGGTAACTGATTTAATTTCGGCCACTTTTTTTGGATAAATTTTTGTGGTTTTTCAAATCGACCCGAAATTTGGTTTAAAAATCAAATGATAGCTATTTTTGTTATTCCAGTGCAAAAATTTTCAATATCTGTTACACTGAAAGAAACATTGGAGGTTTAAAGTTTTTTTTATAGTAACCGAAATTAAGGCGCTGGCCATTAACTTCGGCCACCTAGACAAAACTGGCTATAACTATTGCCAAAACCAATAATAAAATTTTTTAAAGATTGCATATTTATCCTTAGGTATTGTTTTTGGTACATATAGCTTAATTTATTTCCGTTTGCAAACTTTAATAGTTATTAGCAAGACCTAATATAATTATTTCAAAACCTTAAAAAAAACAAGTTTTAATAACCTATATTTTTTGATGTATTTTTTTGGCTTAAAAAAACGTCAAAAAAGTCAAACGAGCAAAAAAATCTTTTGTAAGTACGGTAGTACGATGATATTTGAAAACAAAAAAAAACGGCAGGTTTTTTTACCAAAATTTTAGGTGGCCGAAATTAACGGAATTTTAAAATGCGCAGTTAGTTAAACGCATTGCAAAGTGATTTTGAAGAAATTATCAAAACATGAAATTTAACAATTTGAGCCTTAAATAAAAGATATTTTAAGGTTATATAATGCTTCGTTCTAAACTTGATGCAGTTTAAACACAAAGCAAAAATTAAGGAAATCGCAAACAAATCACTTTTTGTATAATTTTGTTGATAATGCAGAATAACACAAATAAAAAACTTTTGCAAAAACACTTTATTCAATATTCATCCAGTTACTTTTGTGCTAGCTTATTTGTGTTTTAAAAATAAGCCAATTTTCCAACCCCCCGAATTGGTGGCCGAAATTAAGGCCTGGCCGAAATTAAGACAGATACCTACATCTTTAAAACCAATCGGTCGATTTATACAAAAAAACTTTACAACTGTATTTTTTATGTTTGCATAAAGTTTTCAATGACTGTGGTATAAATAAGTTTTTAATTCAGTTTTATGCCTAATAAAGCTTGCGCATCATTTTTCCGATTTTCTATCTTAGTTGGCTAATTTGTATAAGTTGGCTATTTGCTCTTTTTTTAATATATAGCCAAATACCTTATTTTTAACGAAACGCACAGCTACATGTAATCGCGGTTTCGGCGAAACTACAGCTGAATTGTGCTGTTGTTCAGTGAAATAATTATTAATTAATAAATCATGGGTGGCGCGGGAGCGCCACGGGGCGATTTAGCCCCGTGGCGCCGCGCCAACCATAATTAGAGAACGTGGGTAAATTTTGAAATTCAGAACCTTCTTCTTCTTCTTCTTCTTCTTCTTCTTATTATTATTATTATTATTATTATTATTCCAACGCTCCATTCTTAAAAACGATATTTCTCATTCGTTACTGATTGATCAAAAATAAACATGGGCTCATTAGAAAGAAGAAGGAATTACGCAACTTTCTTAGGAAGCACTTTTTTCATTTAGGTCCTTGTTATCGATTTATTGATCAAAATAAAAAAATTGAAAAATAAACAAATAAAAACTCCCAACCGCACAATAACAGCCTTTTGGCAACAATAAGGATTGTACAGAGCAGACAACCAACATCCCCTCATAAAAACCGCACAAAAATAGCAGACCGGTTTTAATTGGTGGCAGAAACGGCACCAGTTCCCAGCGCCATCTGCTTCAACCGCGCGGAAAACGGCAAAAACAACAGAGTACTTTTTTTAATTCTTGCATTACTGATGACAAAATTAATTCTAGCAAAAGACGAAACAAAGTTTCGAAAAAAAAGCCTTATATTAAATGGAATAGTATAAAGCTACATAAGTCTAAAAACTAAATGCCAGAAAAGACTGAAACAAGTCTCTTTAAAACCTGTAAATTAATAACAGATTTTGTGAAATTTTCAGAAAAACAAAACCGAATAAAAACAATACGTGTAAAAGCTTTAGTTTGCGTTTTTTAACCATTAATAAAACTTAATTCACATAAATTTCTCTCAAAGTGGATTAACTTTTTACATGAGTTAACCAGCTGTAAATACCACAGTATGAGTTAAGTCACACGTCGTCAAAACGATACAAAAAAAGTATAACGCAAGCGTCACAGTAACCATGAAAAATTTCTGTCAAAATAAGTTATCGCATTGCGCATTAAATTTTGTAGTTTATCATTATTTTCGTATAAATCAAAGCATACCGCCGTATAAACGGCTAATTAGAACCAAATATCAAGTTCTAAGTCCGAAAAACATTGAAAAATTCAGATTTAATATAAGGCGACTTTTAATTTAACAAATACATTGACAGCTATTTTGTTTTATGTAATAAATAGAAACATTAAAGAAAAAGTCGCCTTATATTAAATCTGAATTTTTCAATGTTTTTCGGACTTAGAACTTGATATTTGGTTCTAATTAGCCGTTTATACGGCGGTATGCTTTGATTTATACGAAAATAATGATAAACTACAAAATTTAATGCGCAATGCGATAACTTATTTTGACAGAAATTTTTCATGGTTACTGTGACGCTTGCGTTATACTTTTTTTGTATCGTTTTGACGACGTGTGACTTAACTCATACTGTGGTATTTACAGCTGGTTAACTCATGTAAAAAGTTAATCCACTTTGAGAGAAATTTATGTGAATTAAGTTTTATTAATGGTTAAAAAACGCAAACTAAAGCTTTCACACGTATTGTTTTTATTCGGTTTTGTTTTTCTGAAAATTTCACAAAATCTGTTATTAATTTACAGGTTTTAAAGAGACTTGTTTCAGTCTTTTCTGGCATTTAGTTTTTAGACTTATGTAGCTTTATACTATTCCATTTAATATAAGGCTTTTTTTTCGAAACTTTGTTTCGTCTTTTGCTAGAATTTCAGCCTTTTAATGCATTGAATTCAATGTCATTTATTAAACATATAAAACATTAAAAAATTTACTCATTTTAAAAGAAACTTCATGGTCTCCTCATGATATGAATACAATTATTTTCATATCCAAAACTTCAATGTAATTTTAAGCAGTATACTATACAAAAATTAAGTCTGGGTAACTCCGTAAAAATGTATGGAACCTGAAAGAACCATATAAAATAGTGTGTTTTTCTTCGGTTTAAATTTTTTTAGTTAGACCTGATTTAAATTTCCGTCTATTGAAACATTGTATCCCGCAGCGCTCACACGTCACCCAAGATTTATTTCATTTTATTATTTTAAATATTTTTATTGTTGCCATATGGCTGCTAAGTAGTGGTAAGGATATTTTTTCGCTCTTCCCGTTGAAAATTAGTAATTTTTATAAAAAGGTAAGGAATTATAATTTAAACCAAAAAAATAACCACAAGAGAATGTGTATTACTGAATAAAGTTACTTAATATGTAATTCAGTAAGGAAAAAAAGTGTCACACAAAGTACCCCAGTACCTAATGCGTAACTTAGAAAAAAACTGGTCGTTTTTCACATGAACAGAGGTTTAACTACGGGCAATAGAGCATATACGAGAATAAAATTCAGGTGAGGGGGCAATTTAGCATCTACGTGCAAAAAATCAGCTCCAAATATTTACCACAGGAAAAAATTTTTGGGGGACCCCAAAAAAAAAAAAAAAACAAAAAAAAGTTAAGCAAATTAAGTCATTAATTTGCTTATGTTATTAATCTGCTTATTAATATGCTTATTAATATGCTTATTATGTCGGCGGCAATTAAGTCGCAGATTTGATGTTGTTGATGAAAATTAAGCTTATTAGTGTGAAATTCAGGTATGTTTAGCAAAAGTTTTTAGGTTTTTAATATCAGAAAAATATGGGTAATATTTTAGTTATGTAAAATGGTTAGATTTTTAATTGGCTATAGGAAATTTGCATTTGGTTTGGGCAGCTGCTCACTAAAGAAAAATTTCTACGATATGATAATGATTTGTTTATACATTGATCTAATCACACAGCACTGTTGCATTTTTTTTAGTTTGATGAAATGTCAATTGAAAAAATCATACTCACAGCTATCTTTGACAAGCGCGAAATCGCTACTTTTTCAAATTTATAGTTGTTTCTTACACATACAAATATAACCTTCTAATTGAAAAAGTGGCGATTTCGCGCTTGTCAAAGATTGCTGTGAGTATGATTTTTTCAATTGACATTTCATCAAACTAAAAAAAAATGCAACAGTGCTGTGTGATTAGATCAATGTATAAACAAATCATTATCATATCGTAGAAATTTTTCTTTAGTGAGCAGCTGGCAAAACCAAATGCAAATTTCCTATAGTCCACATAATGTCCATCTCAGACTAGTCTACATCTTTTCTGTCTAAACATACGCCCGGGGAAAAATCGCCCCTTTTTCCTGCTCTATTATTAGAGCATTTTTCAAGGCTAGTAAATAACTATTTATTTTCTGTTCCAGACAAACTCGGCAACCTGGCCGAAGCGATACTTTGAAGAGTGGGAAAAATAGACGTAAATGGTTATTAAACAAAACAAATTGGTAATTAAGAAAAAAATTATTTATTAAAATTAAATTAACTAGTTATTTTAGGCGAACCCGGCTTCCCTGGGGATCCCGGACTTCGCGGATATCCTGGAGAAGATGGAATACCTGGACGTCCGGGTGAAAAGGGCAACCAAGGACCACCCGGATATGGAGTGCCCGGACTCGACGGAGAAAAAGGCGCGGATGGATATCCGGGACCGACCGGCCCACCGGGATTGGACGGAACCCCCGGGCGTCCCGGAAATGATGGAGCCTACGGACTTAAGGGCGAACCGGTAGGGATACTGGCAACTTTTAGCCGAGGCTAAACCGTGCTGAAACTTAGCAGATCAAAATAAGGAACTTTAAACTTTGAACTTTTACAAATTTTTACAAAAAATAATTCCTACTTTTATTCCTATTTTTGTAATTAGTTTAAACCTTTTTGTCCCACTTTACAAAAAAAATTACACAAAAAATATATTATGCTTTTGGTTTTTCGGTATCTTGTATTTTGACCAAACAAGTATGACAACACTATGTTCTCAAAAATAAGTTATGTTAGTAAACGTAACGTAATAAAAATTTGCACTCAGGGTTTTCCATATGTCCGAGATACTATTTTATATTTTTATGTATTTGTTTTTTTTATTTTCTATTTATCTATTCACCACAATTATAATAAAATTTTTATTGAGGCCTCACATACAATTTTATCTTCTCTTGTGATCTAGAATAATTGTTTTTTAATAAGCATTTTAGAAATTGTACTATCGTAAAAATTAGCTGATGGGCTTGCAAACATTTTCCTGATTTTATCAATACATTGTTATATATATTTCTTTCTTAAAAAAGAGGATTTTGTTGTTAAATAAATTGTTTTATTAGTGTATTAAAAATACACTAATGAAACAATTTTTTAACGTCCTTTTTCAATTTTTCACAATTTATCTATAAATTTTATTTAGGCTTTAACCTATGCAAAAAGTTGTAATTATTTCATTGACAACCAAGCTTTAAATTACTCAAATTAAGAGGCTGAGCTTTTAAGCCTCACGTAACAAAGTTCCAGCCGTATGAAAACTTTAAAATTTGAAACCACAAAAAATAGAAACTGCAACCCAAAAATAAAATAAAAAAACGTTTTGGCTTAGGTTTAGGTTTAGTGAATTCAGTTTGTTTTTTTCGACTTTTCCCCTTAAAACTTTTCTGTTTATTAGAAAGTCCTATTTTAGCGCGAGTTGATTGAGTTGTTTTATTTTTAAGGGCTACCCCGGAGCCAAAGGAGAGCCCGGATTTCCCGGAGCAGAGGGACTACCCGGAACCGATGGATTCCCAGGAGTTCCCGGAATCGACGGACCTCCCGGACCTCCCGGACCCGCCGGTCCGGAAGGATTTATTGGGATCCGCGGAGAGAAAGGCGAGGCCGGATATCCGGGCGATCCGGGCAACCCCGGAAGACCCGGATTAGAAGGAGCCAAGGGCAACGACGGATATCCAGGACTAGATGGTATTTTTACATTCTAAATTTAACAAAACTTTGCGAACGAGCTAAACTTAAGCAGTAAATTTTAGTTTTTCTTAGAAAATGCTAAATTTCATATAATAAAATTTTTTTAATTGTGTGTTCTTGAAAATTGTTCCATTTTTTAGTTTACCAGCGGTTCGTCCAGTTTGCTGACCAACAGTTTACCAAATAAACAAGCTAATTGCAAAAATATAATAGGAATAAAAATTAAAACACTTTAAACGATTTAAAAAATTAAGGTGCCATTTAAATGGTACATTCCGTTTTTAAAAACCTATTTAACCAGTGCATTTTTTTATATTTAATGAGCGGTTCGTATATTTAAATTGAGCGGTTGGTTTTTTTTTTGTTACTAAGCTTTATACTTTTTTCAATTTTTACTAAGCGGTTGAATGTTTAACTTGTTTTTATTTTCACTATTAGCTTCTATATTTTTAAATAAAAAAAATTATTCTATTTGTATTGTACTTATTTTGTAATATTTTTTAAAAATTACGTAATTTCGACGAAATATCTTTTTTAATTACCAAAATTTTACGAAATTGTTTTTACTGTTGGCTAAACCATTAAAAAAGTCGAGTTTATAAGTTATCAAAAAGGAAACGTTCAAATCCATCCCAGGTTCAAATCCATCCCAGACATCCTAGGTCGACCTTGATATACCCAACTTAACATTACTATCTTCGTAAATTTTAGTAGATTTTAATAAAAAATACGTGTGAATTTTCAAAACAAAAATGTGTAAAAACACTGGAAAAATACTGGTAAAAATATGTATAATCCACAAAACTAAAAAAATATTATTCTAAGGAACCTACCGAACTCAACTCTGTCAAGAATGCATAAGAGTAGAGAATGTCCGACTGTGTGTTAAACAATTGTTCAAATTGAAGGTAGATTATTCCACGGTGTGGATTTTTTATCACGTAAAAAAATCCACAACGCGTTGTGGAATAATCTACAATTTGTTGAATAATCTACGTGACAATTTTTCTACGGAATACTGTAGAAAATTCCACGCTTTTACTTGAATTTCCACATGTAGATAATTCTACATTTTATCTTGCGCTTGTAAACAAACAAAAAATGCGAACGGAAATCTGTACAAATTTCTGTGGAATAATCCACAGTTTTGTTGACAATCCACATGATAATCTTTCCACCTAACACTGTAGAAAATCCTACGCTTTTTGTTGAAGTTTCCACATGGAAAATGTGAAATAATCCACACTGTGGAATATTCAACATGTTGACGGAGCGTTTGCGAACAGAAAAAAACAACGAAATATGAAAAAAAAATATAGAAAGTCGTTTTGTTATATAAAACAAATGAACTAAAATTGTTTTTATTATGTCAAAACCGTTTTGTTTTAAAGAAATTGAAAGACAAGCGACTGTCTTGTGTCTTACAAAAGTAACAGCAGACGTTTTCGAGTTGCTACTTCTATCTTATGAGCGGCGTCTCAGAAGAAAGAAGTGCTGTAATAAAGGTTTAATTGTCAGGGTTTATTTTATGATTGTTTTATTATTATTTTCTATTTCAACTGTACGTGTTTTAGAAATTATTCACTTCACATTTTAGTTGAACAATAACTAATTCACGTTTTCATTTAACAAAAAGATGATAGGTTTTGACGTTTATTGACAAATTACACACTTCCAAGTCAGATTTTAGAAATCAGTTGGTATATTTTTAAAAAAATATTAAGCGTCGTGTCATTTTATAAAAAAATGGAGTTTTTTTTTTAGAATTCTTACGTTCGAAATAAATAAGGTTTTCCCTCTTTAAAGTTTCACAGTCGTTATTTTGATTTATAAAGCCTTTTAACGCCAATCAGAAAGATGTCCTGTTAGCGCAATGGCAGACCATCAGATTACCATTACTAAGGTCCCTGGTTCGAAATCCGTAAAATTTTTGTTTTACTTAAGGTCTATTCATACTTATGACAAAACATCCCTTGGACAAAGTCCAAAGGACAAACCAAAACGTCCTTTGGACAAGCCAAAACGTCCTTTGGACTTTGTCCTTTGGACGAAGTATGAACGCTACTCAGAATTTGTCCTTTGGACAAAGTCCAAAGGACAAAATCCAAAGGGAAAAGTCCAAAGGACAAAAGAAGTATGAATACGTTGTCCTTTGGACTTTTCCCTTTGGACTTTGTCCTTTGGACAAAGTCCAAAGGACTTTTGTCCTTTGGATTTTGTCCAAAGGACGTTTTGTCATAAGTATGAATAGACCTTTATTTAACCAAAACCATTTAGAATCTAGTTTATTTTTAAATATTTTTTTAATTGTTATAGCAATATTCCCAAATTATCTTCTTTAAAAATATAAAACACATTTTGATTTATTAACTTTGATTACCGCTCGTTCATTTACCCCTTTTTTGGTTTTCATTGCGTTTTAATTTAACAAAAAATTGATTGGTTTGCAGACGCTAATTAACCTAAAATCACACCCTAAAGTCAGTTTTTAGAAATCATTTGGTAAATGTTTACAAAAATTGTAAGCGTCCTATCATTTTATATAAAATGGAGTTTTTTTTACAATGATTTCGTTGTTTTTTTCTGTTCGCAAACGCTCCGTCAACATGTTGAATATTCCACAGTGTGGATTATTTCACATTTTCCATGTGGAAACTTCAACAAAAAGCGTAGGATTTTCTACAGTGTTAGGTGGAAAGATTATCATGTGGATTGTCAACAAAACTGTGGATTATTCCACAGATTTCCGTTCGCATTTTTTGTTTGTTTACAAGCGCAAGATAAAATGTAGAATTATCTACATGTGGAAATTCAAGCAAAAGCGTGGAATTTTCTACAGTATTCCGTAGAAAAATTGTCACGTAGATTATTCAACAAATTGTAGATTATTCCACAACGCGTTGTGGATTTTTTTACGTGATAAAAAATCCACACCGTGGAATAATCTACCTACAATTTGAACAATTGTTTAACACACAGTCGGACATTCTCTACTCTTATGCATTCTTGACTCTGTTTATTATGCTGATATTTTTGTAGTAATACATTCCTCGGGTTTTGATAAAATTCCGATATATTTTGATTTTTTTTAATTCGCTGTTACTTCAAATAATACCAACTGCAAAGTTTGTACGTTTGAACAAAAGTAAAAATTATATCTTTTGTAAACACGCGCCATAAAAGTGGTTCCCAGCTATAATAATCTGCATTATAATGATTTTTTTATTTCACCATGCGGTATGTAAAATTTAGGTAACCCTGGTCCTCCCGGATTACCTGGAGAAGATGGCGTTCCCGGATACCCCGGTGACAAAGGAGATCCCGGATTTCCCGGTAATGAGGGACCCCCAGGTCCGCAAGGATACAAAGGTAAACAGAAAAAATTCAATTTGTTTTTAGTTAATATGATTTTCTATTTTCTAAAAAAAATGAAAATACACTATTATTAAAAACATCAAAATATAAAAGTATATTCAAAATTCGAAACTCATTAAATAGGTTAAAATTACAAAAAGCATAAAAATCGAACATAATAATTTTAATTATAAAGTTTTGAATTGTTTATATCTTTACTGTTATAGTTATTAGTTTAATTAATTTTGCTTCCCACTCATTTTAATTTATTTTGAAGTTTTTGCGCTAGTTTAACCGCTTTGCTTATTATAAAACACTGAAAAATTAAAATTGCATTGCTGTATATATAAAAACAACGTCAAACCTGCAGAAAAAATAATTGTAAGTAATCATGTCATCAAACCTCACTATAGGAACGCTCTGTCAAGCCACTAAACTTTTCCCTCCCTGAACTACGGTACTACATTATATTGCGCTAAATTTATTTTTTAAGAAATTATGCATTTTACTTATTAAAATTTCAGGCGAGCCGGGTCCCATCGGAGTCCGCGGTCCCCCTGGAAGGGATGGGGATCCCGGTCGCCCCGGTTTTGACGGAGCCAAAGGTGATCAAGGACCGCCCGGTACGGGCATCAAAGGGGAGCGGGGCAGTCCAGGTTTCGACGGAGCCCCCGGCCCTCCGGGTGCAGACGGCTACCCCGGCGCAAAAGGTGAATTTTTTTTAGACAATATATGCGTTAGGATGTGCATTTAAAGCAAGGACTTGTATAAGATAGACAGAAAAGGTTAATAAACTCAGGAATGCATAAAAGTAGAGAATGTTCGACTGTGTATTAAACAATTGTTCAAATTATAGGTAGATTATTCCACCGTGTAGGTTTTTTATCATGTACAAAAAATTTTTCGAACGCAAAGCTCCTAGATGAAGTTTTTCAACATAATAAACTCGAATGATTCAAATTAGTCAAAATATTCCACGTTGAACTTATAAAATAATTTATACGTCCATTGCAACAAAAAACCGGGAATATTTGACAACATTACTTGGAAAAAACTCTGAGGATTTTACGTTCGCATCTTTTTTGCAGTTAGAAATTTGCAAAGTAAAAAATTGTAAACGCAAAATGCATAGATGAGATTTTTTTGCATAATGCTGTCCAATAATTCAAATTATTCGAAATATTTCATGTTTCAACACGTAAAATAATTTATACGTCGGATTCCACAAAAAATCTTGAATATTTGACAACATTATGTAAAAAAACCTCATCAAAAAGTTTACGTTCTTAGGTTTTTTTGCGAATTCACGGTTTTATCATGTAGAATAATCTTCAGTATTGCATACCAAAATTATCATGTAGATTATTCAACAAACCGTAGATTATTCCGCAGGTCGTTGTAGATTTTTTTACATGATAAAAAATCCACACCGTCGAATAATATACCAATAATTTAAACAACTGTTTAACACACAGTCGGACATTCTCCACTCTTATGCATTCTTGATAAAGTTACACAGTTCATGCGTTATGAAACACAGGATTTTTACGCTATATGATATTAAGTATCAAGAAAACGGACGGTAAAAATACCTTCAGCTGTGAAAACAAATAAAAACTAAAATTATGCATTTAAAAGCCTGGTTATGAGTGTTTAAACCTTTTATTGTGTTTTTTTAAGTAAAAAAATTGCGTATTAAAGGCTCGGTGCGGAGTCAAACTTTTTGACTTCGATTTTGGAATTTTTCGTGAAAACTTTACCCCTGCCCCCAATAGCCCACAAAAATTTTTTCAACAAAATATCTCCAGTGGTTCTGGAGTTATGACCCCTCAAAAATGGTGTTTTGTGACAATTCTGTACGTGAAAGATTGTTCAACTAAAGGTAAACCCAACGTGGCTGCAACAGTTGTTTGTTGGATTAAAAAATGCCCCCATCAAGTAACCGCTAAAATCACGAGAATTTGACGTCAGTTTATCAGCGAATTAGATTCGATTTATTATGGGATTAAATCGAATCTAATTGGCTAATAAAGTGAAGTCAAATTTTCGTGATTTGAGTGGTTACTTAATGGGGTGCATTTTTAATCCAACGAACAACTGTTGCAGCCACGTTGGTTTTACCTTTAGTATAACGTTTTAAGTTACAAATTTTGTACTCAAAAAAAGCGGCTACTTTCTAATTTAATTTGAGACCTTGATCGTTAAGATTGGTGCAGTATTTGTTGAGATATTGCGTTTTTTTATACAAAAAACCCTCAATTTTTTGCTAAAAACACGAAGTTAAGGAAAGAAAGGTTGGGAAAACTTCACGAAATCACTGCCGTCGTTTGGTGTTTTTAACGAAAAATTTGCGGGTTTTTTTTTACGGGAAACGCAATATTTCGACAAATATTGCAACAATCTTAACGATAAAGATATCAAATTAAAACACAAAATAACTGCTTTCTTCGAGTGCATAATTTGTAGCGTAAATCGTCACGTACAAAATACGTCACGTACCCATTGAGCAATCTGTCACGTACAAACTTGTCAAAAACACCAATTTTGGGGGTCATAACTCCTGAACCACTGGAGATATTTTGTTGAAAACATTTTCGTGGGCTATTGGGGCAGGGGTAATGGTTTCACAAAAAATTATCAAAATCGAAGCTAAAAAGTTTAACTCCGCACCGCACCTTTAAGTAAAAAAAAACAAATAAAGGAATTTAGTGAACCGTTAGATATTTTTGAGCGAAAAAAAAGATTTATTTTTGTTTGGGGTGGGGTAGATAGTAGAGAACGATTTTAGTCAAAAATCGAAAATGGAAATAACCCGGTAAGGACGGGAGGCCTCATTTAGGAAAAAACCGTTTTTACCTACCTTCTACCTGCCTCAACCCTGCCGCCGAGGCAGTTTTCGCTGCTTCCTAACCTGTATATGCTTAAACATAGGAGGCAGGGCTACCTGCCTCCTACCTTCTCCTGATTCAGTTTTACCTGCCTCCACGCTGCCTCCTACCTGCCTCAACCCTGTCTCCAGCTGCCTCCGAGGCAATTTTACCTGCTTCCAGTCTGTGTTCCGGGGGCAAGTTCAAGAGCCATCCTTACCGGGATATGAAGCAAATCAAATTCTGTAGCACATTTTTAAAATTACATAAGTACGTAGTTCTGTTTAACTTGCTGCATTCAATAAATATTTTCATACCAATGTCGTGACAAGTAATGTTCCTGCGCTCAAATATCATGCTCCGGAGCTCTGGCCATTTAAAGCGAAGGGACCCTGGAACTTTGGAGCTCCAAGCTGCGCCCTTTAAATGAGCGATTTTAAGCTTATTTTAGCTGAAATTTACTTAAAATTACTCCATATATATTTTTAAGACTATTTTTATTGTTTTAAATAAGTTTAAAAAATTAAATTACAAAAAAATTTTGACAAAATAATCTATAGCATCTCTTTTTAATTATTTATGAAATTTGTACAAAAATAGGGTGAATGTCCAGAGCTCCGGATCTTCGGGGAACATCATTAAAAGTGACCATGTCACAAATATTTTTTGTTCAGGAGACCGTGGCTTCCCAGGTGCCGCAGGTCCAGACGGACCGCAGGGACCTCCCGGTCGGGATGGACCCGCAGGTGCCAAAGGTGAAATGGGTCGGGATGGAATTCCTGGCAATGACGGATTACCTGGAAGTCCCGGAGCAAAAGGTGAACCCGGATACCCAGGTGCCAAAGGCGACATAGGAAATCCGGGATTTGACGGACCGCCCGGACCACAAGGACCACCTGGGTTTGCTGGCCCAAAAGGTGAGTAATAATTTAAAGTTATTTTCCTCGTATTTTAACTTTATTTGAGTATTAATTTTCAATAATTTGCTCGTTTTTAACCTGTTCTGATTATTCATTTTTAAATGCGCGTCTTTAACGCAATATTAAAACGGCACCAGCTCTGCTAAAAATTAAATGCTACTTCTTTTGTGTCAGTTTTTTGGGCATGTCCTTTTATAGACTAAGATGCGAGTAGGAATTTACATTGCTTCTAAGATGCGATAATAATCAGAAAAATTTAAACACACGCGCGTCTTAAAACAAATACAACATGCAGTAAAAGGCAGATTTTTTTATTAAAGTTTTAAAAAAATTAGATAAAAAGTTAAAATTTAAACTACATAAAAACAATTTTTTTAGTTTAAAGGAATTAAAATATTTATTTGTGTCGTGTTTATGTTAAAATATTAGTTTTTAACCAAAACTCAATTGTTAGTTGATTAGTTATCATTTTTAGTTACCACTTCTTTTTACCCAAACCACTTTTGTAAACATGGTTCTATTTAGTTAAAAATAGTTGCCACTAACTCACCAATATTACTTAATACATTGGCTGCTTACGGTTTTTTTTTCTACAAACCATTTAACATCTATTCGTCATTTTTGATTGCTAATGCTAAACTTGAGTTTTAATTTAGTTACTATTCACGTTAAATTTATTTTCATTTAAAAACTTGATTATTAAGCAATCGATGCCATATCGATTATTTTTTATTAACTTTTTCCCTTTAGGCGATCCCGGCAATCCCGGTTACCAAGGCGCAAAGGGTCAGCCAGGACCACCTGGACGAGACGGTGAGCCAGGACTTGACGGTCCAGTCGGGGAACCTGGAAATCCCGGACGACCCGGAAACCCCGGCATTACAGGTTAGGATTTCTAGTAATAACGCATACATTTGTTCTTCTACTTAAAGGGTTTTATAAGGATTTTTTTATAAAAATTTTGTTCTTCTTAAAACGAGTCTATGACAAATTAACTTTTCTAATTAATAAGTCATAGAAATCATAAACTTATCTATTGCGTAACTACATTAGTTGCCTTATTAATACGTGCTTGCGCTGCCGTAAGACAGTTTTATATATACAGTCGTAGGAAATTTAGGGTAGATTAGCTTTCTGCCATTATTTCCTAGAATTTTCTTAAATCGCTTTGACAAGTTTTAGGAGTTGTATAACATATTAGTTGCTCTACTAATATGTTCTACAGGTGCAATTTTTTTTGTTGGCCTACTGTGCCACGGCTTAGTATTGTCTTAGCAAAGTTTTAGAAGAAGTAAAACATACAGTATACCACATACTATGTCGTACACTACAATATAGAAAAGCCGCTTTAATGCTTGTCCATTTTATTTATATGCAAATTATCTGGTCGATTTGTGTTTTTTTCAAATTCACAAATAATTTCAATTTGCAAGCATCGCAGTAGTTTAGTTTCTGCTTGGCGGAGTTTTCCCTATATGTGAATTTATATATTTTTAGGGCGTTTTAATATATACTTTGAATTATATTAATTAAAAATTGTGTAAATAAATTAGCTTAATCACGTAGAATACAAACCATTTTATTTGCTCAATAAACGTTATAATTTTTTCTTGAAATCAAGAAGTTTTATATTCCATTCAAAATCCTTCTTTTAAACGGAAATTGTTTAGTGTTAATATTTTTACAGAGTTATAACGTATTGGAATCACTTTTACTCTCTTAAAAGTGATTGGTTGATATAACGTAGGAATTAGTAGGTTTCTACGAATTTTTTAACGGGAAAGGATCCGCTCACTTAATTAGTAACTTTTACGATTTTTTTATTTATTAAAGGTTTAATAAAAAATTAGTGAAACTCCCGTCTTACAATAAAATTTTTCCGATAAAACTCCGGTTAAAGGATGCATAGAATAGGTTTACATGAAGCAAAAATTTATAATACTTAACAAGCATAACAAATTAAAAATTCAAAACAATAGTTTTAACTTCCAAATTTTACTTTTATTTTAGTTTCAGCGCGATGGCGAGAAGAAAAGTCTTTTTTCGGCCAAACATTTTTCCATATTTTTTTCTTATTTAACCATTTTAAAGGTGAAGAAAAAAGTGATTTATTGTTACTTTTCAAATATAAGATTGTTTTAATTAAAAGACAAAACATTACTTACCTTACTCTGTTCTTCCTTAATTTGTTTTGTAAACAAAAGTGCAGATTTCACACTTAAAAAAAATAAATAAAGTGTTGCAAAAACTTAAAATCCCTAGCAGAAAATTTTACACACTTCAAATTAAGGATTTAAAGTCAGTGCACACACAAGCAATTTCTGCCATCTTAATTCCATAGAAATCATCAGCTCCTTTATAGTTTTTTCTTTGCAAAATAATTTTGTTTTAACAATAGCGAAAAATTTTCAATATTTCCAACAAAATATCCTCACAAGTTTGCTATATTTAGAACAAAATCAAAGGAAACGTCCCGTGGTAAATATTAAAACTTTAAAAAGAGTCGGATTAAATTGGCCGAACCTTTTTTTTTTTTTGTTTTAAAACAATTATTTTTGTTATTAATAAACATAAAACAAAAAAAATGAGGGTTGAAAAAATTTGACTTCAGTTACACATAGGATTTCATTATTTTCGTAGAATATATTTATATAAATAGTCAAACAAATCTAGTGGTAAACCTAATTATAAAATAAAAAACCGCCGCACGAGACAAAACTGTATGTTTAATATGTAAAGAGCAATTATCAATTTCAACGAGATTTTTCTTAGTTAATTTTACGAATTTTTTCGTTCAATCAACTAATATTATAGCCACACTTTTCTAACCTACTTATTTCGTTAATTTCATCAAAATGTGATTTACGACTTTTTTTTCAACGAATTTTTTAGGGCCACTTTTTAGAGAGTAGGCAATTAGTGCTTATGAAAAAAGGTGATCTTTCATCCATGGTGATCCATGATTACATTTTTCTCAAGCACTAATTGGTTAAAAGTTATTCTATTATTTCAAAAAAAAAAAATTCCTTTTCAAATCTTATTAATATCTAATCTTCTTCTCTTTTATTCCTTTTTTCTTTTTCCTTCTTTATCTCTCTCTAATTTTTTTCTTTTATTTTTTCTTTTGTTTTACTTGTTTCATTGCTAATTTTTCTTTTCGGTTTTTTGTCAATTTTCTTTTTTGTGTTTCCCCTTTTTTTTTTTCCTCTCTTGGCCAAACGTTTTTGGTGTTTGTCTAATACCATTCTTGTTCTGTCTAAGCAAATTAGTAACTAAAAAATTCAAGAATTCTTTTTTATTTTTTAGTATTAGCTCCTCCCACAATCATTCCCACAGAACAAAACATATATGACATGATCACGAATACTATGTGACATTTTGAGGGTTTTGAGAATCCTGACGTGTCCTCACAGCACATCAGTAGTATATGTTTTTAAAAAATCTACTCTCATCTCAAGTAACTGTCAATTTTTTGGATGCATTCAAGAAAAGTTTTAAAACAAACTGACTTAAATAAGCGCTTTTTTTTAGCATTTAAAGTCATTTTAGATAGCTATGTTCGTTGATATTTTGTTAGATTTGTATTTAATATTGGCGACAATTACGTCGCAGATTTGATGTTGTTGATGTAAAAAAAAGAAAAAAAGAAAGAAAAAGAGAAGAAAACAATCATTGCTTCGTGTTATTATACTAGCTCATTCTGTGTTACCTATGGCTATATTGCAAAAAACTCTTTAAATAATGTTTTAAATCGATTTCTCTTTAGGTTTACCCGGCGAAAAAGGAGACCGTGGAGAAGACGCGCGACCAGCCCAAATCGTACCTGGACCTCCTGGACCACCCGGTCTCCCAGGGCTACCCGGTGCCGATGGAATCAAGGGCTCTTCAGGATTCGACGGACCCCCAGGACCACCAGGTACAAAAATTTAGTATATCATGATCTAAACTCCAATAACCTGAAACACTAGAATCAGAAACCTCTACGTTGTATTTAATATATAAAGATCAAAAATCTCAGGATTTTAAACCCCCACGCGGGCTTTTATATATCATGATCTAAAATACCAGAATTTTCAATTTTCAAACCTAAAACTTTATAATCTACAACTTTTACCCAGGATCTAATCTACCAGGAAGTAAAGTCTCATTATTTAAAATCCCAGAACCTAAATTCAAGGAAAATAAAACCCCAAAATCTATCGCCGTATTAAAAAAAAACATTTAACCAATCATGGACAAATTATCTCCAGTGATCACTAGGGTTCCAGATTAAATAAATCCATAGTTTGCTTGTTCTAGATCTAAAATACAGGAAATGGGAGTACATAACTTTTTTTAAAAACTATGAGATTTTTGATGTTTTTGTTTATATTAATATCTGAAGTTGTTATTTGCTGATCCAAATTGACGCATCGTTAGGGTGAACGCGCCAATTTATAAAATTCCCATTAAACGATAGTCTGTACAATAATGATGCGCAATAAAATAATTTAAGTAAACATATTTTACCAAAGGAATGGTTAAATTATACGACAATTATATCATTGTAAAAAATAAAAATTGTAGTTATACACTGATATAAATCATTTTATAACTCAACAATTTTACTGATAACTTAAGATAACACTTTCTTAAATTTTTTTGAATGAACACCATTTTTTTCTAAAAAAAAGCCCTTTTTATATTCCAGCTATTGTGCCTAAAAAATTGTGTGCGAAGAGATAGGGGTGAGCGTAATTTTTACTAATATAATATTTAATTTATTTAGGGTCGTTTTGTAAGTTTTGAATTATGTAATTTTATATGTTCTTTTATTATATACATGGTGTTTAATTAAGAGGATAGCTATCTGTTTGACCTTAAGGTTACTCCGGACAGTTTCTAATTAACAGCGTTTAATAAAAAAAAACAGTTTTAATACAAAACAAAAATTATTTTTTTACTTACATAAATTGTTTTTTATTATTTATTGTAATTATAGAACATTATAATATTTTAAAATATCCCAACGACGAAAATTCGAATGAGTGGCAAAAACTAGGAAGCAAATGCGGTTTGAATGTTTACAAATATTTTTTTGTTTGGAATCTATATGATTTATTAAAAAATTATAATTAATCTAAAATTGTTAGTAATATTTAATAATAAAATGTGGCAATAAAGATATGTTTACAGTGGGGGTCGATCCCTTGACCTCAAAAATCTTGACTGGGGGACTGGAAGTACAACAGACGCTATCCGACTGCGCCACAAACCCATCTACTCAATATTTCTAAAAAAGGTTTATAAACCCCAGGCCTCTATTAAATCTAAAATATGCACACACAGCAGATCAACAGTACGAAAGCTATTATGGCTGTTTAAAAGTTATAAATTGCAATGAATATATACTGTTTGGAACTTTGCTTAAAACTTCGTTTTAAGAAATTTTGTTGCAATTCGATTTTTAATATCAATTATTTCAACTATTACTATTAATAGGGTAGTGCATTTAATTTCGGCACTTTTTCGTTTTTCCAACGTAACTTTTCCTTTGTATGGCCTGATAAAAATTTAAAAGCCTATCATTATCTCCAGACAGTTTTCTTTAATTTAAGCTTCCACTTGTTGTTCAACGTGTAACTGGCAAAAAGTTACAGCTAAAACGCTAAATGGTATCAAAATGAGGAAAATTTGGGAAAAAAAGTGCATTTAATTTCGGCACTTTTCAAAAAGACCCCCTTAATCGAGTTTAAGTGCAGTGCTATGACTCCTACACATTTCAACGTTGTCTTTTAACTAATTACAACTACAATTTAACACCCGACCACTAAATTGAACCCGTTTTTACCTACAGCAATAGTGTGCCGAAATTACACTATTTTATTTTATAACGATTGCTCACCACAAACGCAACGTAGAACCACGGGGACTAAAAATTTGGAAAATAGACTAAATTTTACCAGGACAGTTTAATTTTTAAACCAATTTATTGTGTAATCATGAAATGCCCATGTTTTAAAAACGAGTAACAATTTTTTTAAATTATAAATCACACAATTTCACATGAAAATATCATAACATAACAAATAAAAAGCTCACGACAGTCATCAACATATAATTAGCTCTCATTTGAGCTATCAAACGTCGTATTCCGTCCAGGATTACCAAAGATATAGTCCAAAATCAAAAATGCCCAATTGGGAAAAGTGCCGAAATTAAATGCACTACCCTATAATCAATGTGCACTTTATAATCGTGGTGTTTTTTTTCCTTTTTAACACCTATATTGATTTTTTATGGAAACATTTTTGTATTTCGCGAAATCTCGTATGCCGAAAATCGCGATTTTCCATACTTAAGAAAATTGTCCGAAGAGACCTTAAATTATGCCTTATTGTTATTTATTTCACAAATGTTGATTAATAAATAAATAAATGTGAGAGAAAATTAATCATTATTAATTATCAGTTAGTTTATCTTTATGAATTTTAGGACCAGACGGGCCTCCTGGCCCTCCAGGCCTTGACGGCCTACCAGGACCACAAGGACCCAAAGGAGACCCTGGTTCGGGTGGTTATCCAGGCGAAAAAGGCAGTCCAGGAAATCCGGGAAATCCTGGAGGTCCCGGCGGTCCCGGACCTCCAGGACCTCCAGCACCTCGCTACACTGACGGATTCACACTGGTCATACACAGCCAGGAAGCCTCTGTGCCACAGTGTCCGCCAGGTAATTTGGCTTACTTTTACAATTTTGATGTACTTTAAAACTTTAGTTGAAATTTAAGTTCAAAAAAATACAGAAAACGGGTGGAGCATACCAATATAGCCCTCTCAAAAAGTAGAGAAATGTGACAGCAAATGCGTTCGCAAAATTTGACTCTGGTAGACAGAGGTGTTTGGGTGGCAGTAAATGCGTTCGTTGTTGTTCCACTCCAGGTTCACTGGGTATTGATTCCAATGTTAAAGTAGATTCCAGTAGTGTTATAGGGCAAATTCTTGTAGAATTCGCTTATTGGGGAAAAAACTTTAAAAAATTCAATTTGAAAACCCTTCTTTTAAGTACGGACCCTGAGGTATAAACTACAAATTTTTATTTTAATCAATCGTTTGGTACTAAGAAATAGTCATTCTGGTTGTTCTCAGTTTTTGTGTGTTTTTTTGCTTTTGGAGAGTTTTATTTAACGATCTCGATTAATTTCGCAAAGTTTAAAAATTTTACAAAAAAAAACAATTTTAATATCATGCTGGTCAAAATCCATTGTTCTAAACGGAAGTAATCCCAGGCGTACAAAGGGATGCCGTCCGCAAAAAGGTACGCCGGTATTTTTCTAATAATGCGCCCGCGCCTTTCTAATAATCCATTCGCACCGACATTTTTTTATCCATATTCGCACCTGCATTTTTAAACCTTGTTTTGCTGCTTTTCCTTCCACAACCATTTCCCACGACGCAAAACATATAAAGATCACAAATACTATACGACATTTTAAGGGTCGTTAAAATCCCGACGTGATATTAAGAAAAAAACATTATATAAATTATATGATTAGTTTAGCTGATTAAATTCAGGAAAGGCTTAATCCAGACTGATGGTTTTATACAAATATAGATGTACAAAAGTCCCTTGAATCACCTTGTAGCTGACAAGCAATCGCTGAAATTAGTTCAATTAGTGTATTACTAATTCAATTAATTGATAAATTAATAAATTAATTTAATTCAAAATATGTATACTATTTTAGGAACACAGCTGTTATGGGATGGATACTCCTTGTTGTACATTGAGGGTAACGAAAAGTCTCACAATCAAGATCTTGGTAAGTTTTTTAATTGAATTTTTTGATTAAAAGAATTTAAAAAAATCAGCAAAAATCAGCAGTTTGGAAAATCAGTTTGCAAAATCAGCAAAAATTAAATTTTTTTGATTTTGAATATAAATGTGAATCATAAAAAGTAAATTTAGCCAAAAGAATGTGAAACTGCGTAATTTTTGACCGATTGGAATTCATTTTAATTTTTTTTTATCACAGTTTTAGTTCTGTGTTAGGGTTTAGACCCCAGCTTTGGTTTAGTTTGGTGTAAAAATCGGCGCTGAAACTGCCAGGTTTTAAGTTCTATCGGCTCTATTGACCCTAATTTTTTCAAATTATGGACACCATTAATATAGAATCCTAAATTATAATCACTTAGTTTTTTGTGCCATATATTAATTTTTCTTTTTCTGTGATACGTTTTGTAGTTAAATTCTAAGGTTTTATTTTCTAACTTTTTTGCACTTGTTTTTTGTTGGATTAATTTTATTATCATTTAAAATAAATAGAATCGTCATACTTGATTTCATAAACTACGTACAGTGGGTAGAAGTTGTGTGTTTCATAACATTGTGGCTGTGCTATGTGCATAATAATGTTCTGCACATCACACAAAAACACATGTTGGGATTGTTAAAATGATTTTCCATCCTTCCAAAAATTACAAATAAGGTTTTTACGGCTTAATTAAAGGAAAAAGCGCATTTCCTGTTTTAAAAGTTCAAGCTAAAAATAAAAATCACAGGTTTCGGTTCGGAAATGTTTTTTGCGTCACAGTATTATTTTTAAAGTATCAAAAATAAAAACAAAATTTGAAAAAAAATCACCAAAAATGAAATTGAAAAACTATAACTTAATTTAAATTGATTAAACAATTGATAGGTTATGCGGGATCCTGCTTGTCTCGGTTTTCAACAATGCCTTTCTTGTTCTGCGATTTCAACAATGTTTGCAACTACGCATCCAGGAATGACAAATCCTACTGGCTCGCATCCAACCGAAATATACCAATGATGCCAGTGTCAGAAAATGAAATTACACCATACATTTCTCGGTATGTTTGTAAAATAAAAATTCAAACTTGGCCTGTTTTAACTACTACAGTTATCTTGTAATTGCTATATACTTCCCTAATAAGACAAAAACATAAGTTAAAACGTGTATTCTAGACATAATAATAGGTTTAAAGTGAACCAATGCTCATCATTAAACACAAAACCCTAACTTACCTGAAAAAATACAGCTATAAAATCCTAAATACTAATTTTTAAAGCTTTTTTATCTTAGCTTAGCACAAGAACCTTGTTAGTAGCCATGATTTATATTTAAAATATTATAACTTACGATTGTATTTGGTTTATAGTGTTTATGACCACATTCTGTTCTGGTATTCTTCTTTAGAAAAAAAAATAAAACAAAACTGACTACACACAAAAATCTAAGCCTACCAGAGTCGCGATTTTTAATCCAAAACGTTAAAAAAACAAAGCATCATGCCACTGCGTCAGCGACTTTGACGCGTAACCTAAAGTAAAATTGCTTTCGTTTAGATGCTCCGTCTGCGAGTCTCCGTCCAACGCGATAGCCGTCCACTCGCAAACCTCCCAGGTCCCGACCTGCCCCAGTGGTTGGGACAGCCTCTGGATCGGCTATAGCTTCGCCATGCACACCGCCGCCGGAGCAGAGGGTGGTGGACAGAGCTTGAGCAGTCCTGGCAGCTGTCTCCAGGACTTTAGGTAAACTGCAAGTATTAATGCTATATTTATGTGTTTCTCCTTAGCTTTAAGCTCAAGAGCTCCAAAGTTTCCAAGCTACTTCCGTTTTTAAAAGCTGAAGGTTTGGATCATGAAATAGGACACTATGTAATGATTTCAGTACTTGTAGCAATAGCAGTGTAGCAGTTACAATGTATACTGTATACTAGCAATACTTTGGTTGGTTTGTATACTGGTTGCAAAACTGCAATGTAAATAAGTAGGTATCCGTAAAGTCAACCTTAATGTAAAGACTTAAATGATCTTTAGGTAAACCTAGATGTGAAGATAAGTCAACAGTATTTCAAGAAAGTCAAAACACTTGTTGCACATTTGTTATCGACAGGACTTAACGAAAACATCAAAAACTAAACTATAATTTGAAAAACAGTAATTTATGAGATTTTATGACAGTTATGCATATGCTATATAAAATAGTTCTGGAAGTTCTGCATAAAATTTTTGTTAATTGCAATTTATATGAATTGTACTAAAAGCTGATCTCTAGAATTCTAGTAAATAACAAGAACCAATGAGTAAATGTCGTAATTGAAGTGATTTTATGACAGTTACTGGATTATATTGGCAGATAGTAAAACATTTTACAACAGAATTGCTAGTTATGCTGTTGCATCTCGTTTAGCGAAAATACCTCCATGTTCAGAGCGACCAATTTATATTCGCAGTGAGTATAACAATAATCATTTAAAAAAATTAAGATATTGCTACGGTTTTTAAAAATCTTCTTAAATAACTTATTAAAAATTTTAATTAGTTATTTCAAACGAGAAAAATAATTTTTAGAGCCAGTCCGTTTATTGAGTGCAACGGAGCCAGAGGGTCTTGCCATTTCTTTGCCAACAAATTCAGTTTCTGGCTCACGACAATAGAGAATGATCAAGAGTGGAAGGTAATCTGCAATAGTATTTGTAAAGTCGTATTAATGTTCACGTTGTTTGTTTTTAATTCTCTTAGTTTTATAGAGATAGATAATTTATGATCTTCAAGTTTTTGAGAACCAAAAAAATTGAGCTATATGTATGTCTGTTATTTTTAGGTTATATTAACAATCATATAATTTAACTTAAGGTAAAACACCACAGTTAAATTTTGACGGCAGATCCTTACTAATTAATTTTTACTAAACTAATTAGACCTGCTGATTCAATTTTTGACATTCATTTTTCTGTAAAAAAATGTTATCGTCCACAATCATCAAATAACATCAATAAAATACATGTCAAAAATACAAAATATTAATAAAAAATATTACCAAAAATATTCTATTTTTTTATTTTCAATTCAGCGTATCTTGAATAATAATACCCTTTTTTAATTAAAAAACTAAAAATGTAAAAAAAAATTTTTTTTTTCGACATTAAAAATTTGGCCCAGCGAAGGTCCTATCCCAAGGATCTGAGGATCCAGGCCCGACGTACTAACCACTCGGCTACTGGGTCAGCTGAGATTTCTCACTTAAAAACCACTTTTAAAAAAACGGTTCAAAATTAGTAGTTTCTCGGCGTCAATTAAAAAAAATTAAATGAAAATTAAAAAAATTAATTCTCTCACATTTTAATGAATAGTTAGACACAAGTTTAATGAATATTTTTGAATTGTATTTGATTAAAAAACTAAAGATAAATTCTATCAGGGTAAAAACAGATGAATGGTAAAGGAACCACTCGTTCTTTGAGAAAATATCACGTGCAGAGAAACACATGACGCAACTAAATAACAATTGGTTACATAACCGTTAAACTTTTTTTTTAAAATTTTTCTAGCTCGCGGGTTTATTGTTTATTTATTCCTGGCAGAAAGCGGTTACGCCCTTAATTTCAGCCTGGAAGACTTTAACTTTAATTTAGGATTTTTTTTATTTGATGATTTTTCTTTTAAAAACATGGATTTTTTTAATTTTCTTCAAACTTTGAATTACGTTTTACTCCAAACCACATCTAAAAGTTGCCCCCTATTTTTTTTTTCTAAAACTTTCTATAAAATTGCGGAAAAAACTGAGTGAATCAAATTTTTTAAATGGCCAAAAACTTTTTTTTGAGCTTTAGATTCATTGAAATATATCTCAAAAAAAAACAACTGGTAAACAATGAAATTATTACCGTTAGATACATCATAATCTGAGCTTTCAATCGCACTATACTTTTGTCAGACAAAAATTAATATCTAAGTTGATATCTAACTTTTAGTGAAATTCGTCATAACTGTGGTGTTCTACCTTAATATGTTATGTAAATGGGTCCAATTTTTTATATTCTTCTATTATATAATTTATAATTTATGATCTTCACATTATATAAAGTCTGGCGGAATTTCGTACTTTAATCATCAACTTATTAAGGTATTAATTTAACAATTTTTACCAAGAGTAAAAACAATGATATTAGATTTTTTTTCCGATGGGTATGATTACAAACAGCTATTAGGTTCTTGCTAATGTATATTATTAGTTTTATTTTTATTTCTAGATTCCTACAAGTCAAACACTAAAATCCGGACAATTGCGGACCAGAATATCTAGATGCGTGGTTTGCTTGCGCCAGTAAACGAACTCTGTTTTTCGAGAACTTTCCATAACATTTTGTAAAGAAACTGAAAATCTACGGTTCTAACATTGTTGGCTTTTCCTCTACACATTAGGGCCAACTTCGCAAGTTGTTGTTGCTTTAAAATAACTTGCGATTTTAAGTACCTATTTATATTATGTTTAAGGTTTTTAAAATTAAATCTAAAATTCACGCAATAGTATTTTAAAAACAAAGGATAATTACTATGTATCTTTCCAAAACAATTGTTTTATTTAAAAAAAAACGGTGAGAATTATAATAGGTACTTTTTTTGTTTTTTTTTAATTATATTTTTACTTAATTTACTGCCTGATCTTCTGATGATAAGACGATCTTCCTAGTAAACAGTAGATAATAATAGTAATATGATCTTTAGGTGTATAGTTTACGCTACACGATACTATTGTTCATATTAGCGCCCTGTTAAAAAATTAATATAAATTAATTACTATTAAGAAATAAATTAAAATATAACTTTTTAACGCCTAGTTTGACGCGTTTAATTTTTCTTTAAAATACTGAAAAAATGCCAATGTAAAGCAGCATAGTCACAAGTCACAAACCACCACCATACCAACAGAGCTGGCATTTTATTTAGTATTTTTTGTTAAACTTAACGCGCTGTTAGGTAGGTTTTGATTTACGAAATTCCAAATATCACTCTTGCAAAATCCAAGCGATGGTTGCGGTAACCCATCGCTTATATTTTGCTGTTGACACGATGTTCGTGTCAAAATTGTTTGTTTTTATTTTTTTTTCCTGTTTTTATACGTGTTAAGCCGAAAGGCTAATCTAGTTGTTTTGATTTTTAACAGAACGCAAAATTGAACATAAGCCATACATAAAGAGGATAGTGATTAAGCGGTAATGTACAGTGGCGTGTTTTTTATTGTTTTCCATTGTACCTTGCACTTTCGTCCTCAATTTCAAAAAATAAAACCGATTCCGTCCTTTTTTCAAATTGTTTTTATTGAAAGATACGCGTCAAGTTGTTTCATATGTTGACGGTTAGTGCGGTTTTTTTGACATTGAGAATTGGACATATTTTAAATTAATTCAAGATTTATTTTTTCTTAACTAAAACCAAATTTCTTGTCGTTTGTGCAAATTCATTCGAACAAATAGGACTAAATACGATAACCGATCAACAAAATCTAAATTGTTTTCTAAATTAAGCATTTATTAGTTAGAACAGATGTATGAAATTCAACTTTAGAATAAAAATTTGTGCGAAGAATTTGTATTATCGATGCAATA
This sequence comes from Microlaimidae sp. YZB2_3, assembly GCA_030248175.1. Taxonomy (NCBI): domain Eukaryota; kingdom Metazoa; phylum Nematoda; class Chromadorea; order Desmodorida; family Microlaimidae; species Microlaimidae sp. YZB2_3. The sequence continues at coordinate 20,193 of JASAMX010003214.1, read as the reverse complement.
TGTCCACAAATGTGCTTCGGATTCGGTGATGTTAATTAGTCATTTTTATGTTCGTTGTATTTTTAAATTCACTGCCATTACATAGATATTATACAATAAATTAATATACAAGAATGCGCACAATGTTGTTTTTCTGTTAACGTTTACTTAGAGCAAGCCGTGTGTACTGTGGGAAAACAAGTCGATTTCACTATAAAAATCAGCGTTTTGCAACGGTTGTCGATCATATGGTCAAGTTAAGTTGCAGCAATGGAACGGATGATTTGGATGCTGTTAAAAAATATGTGAATCGGTAACTCCTTTAAGGAATTATGTTAGGCATAGTTTTTAACGACTTCTAACAGACTGGTCTATGTTCCCATTGAGCTCCAAGTATTCGCAAATGACAAAAATAACAAATTGTACAGCAGTAACATCAGTCCGTCGTTATTTGGGGTTTTCCACTACTGCCAATATTAATAGTAATATTACTGCTACTTACTGAGTAGTGTATTTACACTAATGCTTACCTCAATTATCATCCAGTGGAGCCACGCTGTGAAAAATTGTGAATGCAGTTTAACGTCCAACATCTGAGTCAATCCAGAAAATTCTGTGAAAATTTATTTTTTTTAGTAGCCACCATTATTAAGTTAGAATTCATGAGTCATCGCAAAGAAAATATTTGGAGCTTCAGCCGCCTCACTCTGCAGGCGCTGTTATACGCACATCAACAATTAAAAATTTACGGAATTTTATGAATTGCTGCGAATGAAAGTTGTGTAAAACTTTGTAGAAACTTTAGATAATGTGTCAATTGTAAAAAATTAATCTGTCATCGCGATTTTATAGTGAAATCGACTAATTCAGTCGGTGGTAATAATGGCGAAACAGTTCTTAAACCTTTCAGGGCATTTAAAAAAAGGTGGTTATTTACCACGATTAATGATAACAGTTCCTGCATAAATTTAACTAAAATAAATTTAAGTAATGCAGCAGTTAAAGTTTCTACCTAAATAGTTACTGTAGTTATTTAAACAAATTACTACAGTAACTGTTTAAGGTATTAAATTAGTGTTTAAAATAACACAAGATAAACATTTTCCTCGCAGGGTGTAAATTTACCGTAAAAGTGGTAAACCCGATTGGGTGGACTCCTGTGGGAAAATTTTACCACTAAGTGTATTTTATTTGACATCAGTTAATTTTTTTGAATTTTTTTTTGTGTAACAAAAGCACAACAAATAAAAAAAGATAATAGAAAATTACAATAAACCGTAAGTAAAAACAGTGAAATTTTATGGTTTTTATTCTTACCATATATTTTAACTTTCTTATTTTTCCAACAAAAAATTTTGTGGGTTTTAGATGTTTTAACTTAGAACAATCCACTGACGGATTGAAAACTTTTATTATGAAAAAAGTTTTTATCAATTGTCGAATGTACATTTTTTCTAAAATGGTTAAATATTTAACTGAAAAATATATTCTGGGCAAAACAGTTATATACTGATAATAAATCAATATGTGTTATAGTAGACTTTACAGTTTTTTACAATATTTTGTGACGGAATTCTTGATTTTGTGTTTATTTTAAAGCTTGTGTAGCATTGCGGTACAAATTTAGTCCACAAAAATGATGTGCACTTGAAAAAATTCACAGATTATTTCTCTGTAACCGAAAAAAAATTTATACAGAAGTTATATCAATTGTACTTCTCATTGTATGTCGACTTTTTCGTTAGCGAGATTTAATTCATACATTTTTTTTGTTTGTACATCATTTTCGTTCAGTCTTTATGCGTATATGTGATAATTGTGTCACTCTTTTTTAATATACAAAGCGTCTCAAAAATTAATTTGTTTATAAGAAAATCTCAGAGTGAAAATTGGTGGAAATTGCAAAAATGTTCTATTATTTGTTTTTGAAATTTTTACTTGAAGCAGTTTTTAATTTGAAAGACTCTTAAATTGGTTGGCCTTGCTACTTAGTATATTAATTAAAGTTTTTACCATGTGTAGTAGATTTTTTCGCTGATACGTTAGTGATAATTTAAAAAGAATAGTATAATATTTATCTTTATTGAAATTTCAATCTATTTTTCATTTTCCAACTGTACGCTATTCTTTCTAATTTATCTAATATAGACAGTCGGATTATTATGTAGCTTATTATTGCATTTTGTACAGATATACAAATGGTGCTGAAATTTAACTATTACGTGCCTGCATCAAGTTACCACGATATTGCATGTCAAATGAATTTCTAAAAAAACTGTCAGTTTAAAATTTTTTTTTTATAACAAACTACACAAATACCAAACCAATCACTATAGTACGTGTAAGCTTAAAATTTTAGCGTAATCATAGATGTTGGGTTAAATATTTTTTCTGTATTCTAAAAACAAATTTTAAACTATATACTTATATCTGCATATCGTTTTGAACTTGGTGATATTTTTTATGAGCGAACCAGTCAGTGTTATTATTTTATTGCTACTGCATTAGAAATTGTTTGTGTAAAGAATTATGTATTATCAAAAATATATAGAAAGATTTTTTATATATTTTTGGTAATATAAAAAATATTTTGATTCATTTAAATAAACATTAAACAAAAAATACGTTAAAACCATTTTTAAATATTATACAATTTATCCAAATATATCACAAACAAATATTTGTCATGAAAAAGTAATTCATAAAAGGCGACAGCTAAGATACAAAGTCGTTTGCTAGACAAAAATTGGGTTCGTATGATAACCAATCCAGTTAAACTCATTTACAAGTATTCATAATAAAAACTTTCAACCTTTAGACTAAAAATTACGAAGTTAGAAATGCAATTGTCGTTGTTTGATTTGTTATCATATGTTACAATTTTTTGTTTTTGGAACATCTTCACATGTTAGAGTGCCAGACTTTGTTTGTTTTTTTTGTACAAATAATATAAATGCCAAAATAAATTAGATAACAAATGGACTTTATTAAGTCATATTCTTTCTGTTGCGCACCATGTAGTCAGGAAAGTGCTACACATTTTTTTAAAATTTTTAATCTATTTTTTTAAAATTAAATTAACTTTAAATGTTTAAATATTTTATGAGTCTAATGTCATTTGTCAAAGACCATTTTACCAAAGTCATTTTCAGACGCAAAAACTACTGGAAACGGGGTAACACTACTCAATTGCTGTAGATTTTGCTTCGTGGAAATGAAAAGAGAAAAAACTAACAGAAGGGCGTGGCCATTCGAATGCCGCATTTATTGGAGAATTTATCTTTCTCTCAGCGCTCATTGGTTAAACGTGATTTTATAGCGTCATAATTGTAAAAATCTTTACCACTAAGCAAATTCGTTTAAAGGTGCGGTGCGGTGTCAAACTTTTTGTGTTCGATCTTGATATTTTTTGTGAAAACCTTACTCATGCCCCCAGTAGCTCAGAAAAAATTTTTTAACAAAATATCTACAGTGGTTCAAAAGTTATGACCCCCAAAAATGGTGTTTTTCGACAATTCTGTACGTGAAAAATTGCTCATTGGGCTTAACGATTTACGTTACATATTATGTACTCAAAGAAAACAGCTATTTTCTACTTTAATTTTATACCTTGATCGTTAAGATTGGTGCATTATTTGTCTAAATATTGCGTTCCCCGTACAAAAAACCTGAGATTTTTTTTAAAAACACCAAACAACTGCAGTTATTTTGTTAAGTTTGCCCAATCTTTTTTGCCTTCATTTTGTATTGTTAGCGAAAAAATCGAGGGTTTTTTGTACGAGAAACGCAATATTTCGACAAGTACTGCACCAATCTTAACAATCACGGTATCAAATTAAAGTGAAAATAAGCCGCTTTCTTTGAGTGCATAATTTGTAACTTAAATCGTTATACCTATCGAGCAATTTTTCACATAGAAAATTGTCGAAAAACGCCATTTTTAAGGGGTATTACTCCTGAACCACTGAAGATATTTTGATAAATAATTTTTGTGGCCTATTGGAGGTAGGAGTAAGGTTTTCACAAAAAATTATTAAAATCGAAAACAAAAAGTTTAACTCCACACCGCACTTTTAAGTGGAAGGTTTTTGACCATTGTAAAAAAAACTTTGTGAAAGTACAAAAAATTTTTACTTTTATACCTCCGGAAAAACGCCATAGTAGCCTGATCGTTACCCGGTTTTTTGTAAATTTTTTTCTGATTAGTATTACGGGTCAAACGTGAAATGTAAACGTCAGAAGTGAATTTGCACAACTTTTACACAGGGAAAAGCGGCTAAGATTTTAGTTTTGACTAGCAGTGGGGTCTTCAATTCTCCGTTTCAAACGCGAATTTTCGCCTAAATAATCAGAAAATGTAATATCGCAGTGTTTATTTAAACTAAATCTCGCGTTTTAAAACTACGATCACAACTAAATCGTCCTACCGTAAGTTTAAAAAATTCCAAATCAGTACCTATTTATCACTAAAAATATTATATTTTTTATACATATTATCACCACACATTTAACAAATAATAAGGAAAATAAATCATAAGTTAAAAAAACTAAATTGAAAAACTGGTTTTAAAAACAAAACAGCATTGTTTTGTTTATGCAAACAATTCGATAACTAAAAACTTATATTTTCATGCTATAAAAAGCACCCACTTATTTTTCAAAATCATGTAAAATAGTGTTAAGGCTGGTTAATATTTCGTCCAAAGGACAAATCCCAAACGATAAAATTTAAAAGAAAAAGTCCAAAAGAAATTTTTTAAATCTGTTCATATTTCTTCCAAAGGACAAATACATTGTACAAAGGATTTTTGGACAAGCGAATTTGTCTTTTGGACAATCTAAAGATGCCCTTGGACAATTTTAAAAGGTCGCCCTTTGGACGAGTATAAACGCTTCATTAAAAAACTGTCTAAAGGACAATACAAAGTGTTCAAAACGCAAGTTGAAATATTTCAACTTAGTTTTGTCTGTTCAAAGAACACTTCGCATTGTCCACAGTACAATTTAAATTTTTATACAATTTACATTTATTAAATTTGTTATACTTTATCTTATTTTATTATGATTTTTTAACTTTCAGCAACTTCTAGCGACTTGTTGCGTCATAAGAGGTTGTTTTATACTTTGTCAAACGTTTCGAAAAGACAAAATCCAAAGGAAATTTTTAACATGTTCATACTTCGTTCAAAAGACAAATCCAAATAACTTTTGGACAATTCAAAGATATGTAAGTCTTTTGGAAAATTTGAAAAGGTTTGTCTGGACGAAGTATGAACGGTCTGTTAAATGCTGTCCAAAGGACAATCCAAAATGTCCAAAGAATAATCCAAAGTGCCAAAAACGGTAAGTTGAAATATTTCAACCTTGTTTTGGTTGTCCAAAAGACAAATTTTTGGCGTCTCCAAAGGACAATTTTTACTTGTCCAAAATTTCCTTTGGACTTTTCCCTTTAGACTTTGTTCTTTGAACTATCAAACTTTTTTTAGATCTGTCCTTTGGACAAAATATGAACAAAAATTTAAGCTGTCTTTTAACACCTTAGACGAAATATAACACAGGCTTAACTTGTAACAAGTTTTACATGTTAAAGAGTAAAATTTATTGTTATAAAAACTAAAATTAAAACAACGCAGATATTAAATCGATGAATGAAATGAGCAGTATCTTTCGTTGCGCTAATACAGTATTCCAATAGGACGTCCTTTTTCACAGAGTATTCCGTTCGGAACCGAGAAGCGAAGTATTCTATGCAGATTTCTCGGATTCTCCGCATCGCACGATGTATTTCTTAAAAATTTAGCAAAAATTTATTAAAAAAAGCACAAATTTATCAAACACGCAAGATTGATGTTTTTTACGTAAAAATAATTTAAATACGGTGTTGTTTAATTTGTATAAGGATGGTATACATACAGCGAATCGGTCTTTGAGTGTGATAAATAGTACATTTAGTAATTTTGCGAGGTGTGTTAGACCAAAGAATTCAAATAATTCAGCCGTTGTAAACGCATTTTTTAGATCTCAATCCCGCTTACGTAAGATTCAAGGGTTATTGGTTTTTTTTTTTTTTGTTTTTTTTTTTTTTTTTTTTTTTTTTTTTTTTTTTTTTTTTTTTTTTTTTTTTTTCTTTTTTTTTTTTTTTTTCTTTCTTCTTTCTTTTTTTCTTTTTTTTTTTTTTTTTTTTTTTTTTTTGTTTTTCGTTCTTTTGGGGGGTTTTTCTTTTTCGGTGGGTGTCTTCGTTGGCTTGCTTTTTGGTCTCTTCTGCTGGTTGGGTGTGTTTTTGGCGCGTCTTTGGTTTTGCTTCGCTTTTGTGCGTCTTTTGTTTTTTTCCTTTTCCTAGAAGAACTTTGTGGGAAATTACGCATGAGACACTAATGTATTATGTGAAAATTCAGCTCGTTCCACTGGTGATGTAGACAAAGGACAAAGACAAAGGACAAAACTCTGTTAGCAAAAAAAGAGTGGGGAGAATTTGTTTGCATATTTTATAGATATTTTGTACACATTGTGTGACATAAACTGGCAACGGAATATTCAGGTGATATTCACGGAAAGTGCGTTCGCAACTGCGACCCCCCCCCCCATCTAATTATTAAGTTGGAAAACCGTGCAAGACAATTCTTTCAACTTACAACTTTCTATTCGTCGTACTGAATGTCCAATCAGTTGATGAGAGCAATCCATGTTCTAGTTTTGACAAATTAGGAATTTTTAATCTCTCATCTCAACGTAACTCATGACATTTTTTTAGAAATCATTTGTAAAATTGCTTTAAACATGTCACGCTTAAAATTAGAAATTCTAGCACACTGTAACGTCGATCTGACATTATGTTTTCTTTGTTCAGAAAAGACTTCCAACATTGTTTATATTTTACGTGTGAAATATTAATAATGGTGTTCGTAACCATTTTTTGCAGTTATTTCACAATGCCAAAAACCTAACGTTTTTGTGAAAACACAGAGCTTTTACTAAAGATGAAAGAAGATGGCTTTTGTTTTGTTTATGTTTTTGTTTTTGGTTTTTTTTTTGTTTTTATTTTTATTTTTTGTTTTTTTTTTTTTGTGTTTTGTTTTTGGTTTTTGGTTTTTTGGTTTTTTGGCTATTTTCTTTTTTTATTTTTGCTCTTTTTATTTTTTTTTTTGGGGTCTGTATTTTTTTTTTCTCTTTCTTTTTTTGTTTTTTCTTGCCGTCCCCCCCCCCCCCCCCCCCCCCCCCCCCCCCCCTTTTTTTTTCATTTTCTTATCTTTTCCATTACTTCTTTTTTATCTTATATTTTTAATCCAAATTTAAAAAAAATTATTTAATTTTAATTATATTACTATATTAATTTTTTTATTAATTTTTCAAATATATTGTTTTTTTAATCCTATTTTATCAGGGAATGAAAATGACTAGGTGGAAAAGTTTTTTGTAACCCACTCGTTTTTAAAGAAAATATCACGTGAAGAGAAACACCTGACGCAACTTAATAATAATTGGTTACATCATCTCTGAGAAAGAGTTTTAGAAAATAGTAGTTAAAGTTTGTGTCGCGCTTTTATTTTTCTAGAATCGCTTTTTCTTTTTAAAGAATTAAGCAATCAAAAAAACAGTTTGCATTATGTTGGTTTTTAATTTTTTTATGAAAACTTTTTTTTATTATTTTTATTCTCAAGCGTTCATTCTTTATATCTTCCTGACGGCGAGCGGTTACGCCCTGAAAATTTCAGCCTGAAGGGATTTTAGTTATACATCAAAACAACATTTTACTTTCATTTAGTATGTAGTTTTTAACACAAGGAAATATTATCAGGCATAAACAATTTACTGTTGAGTTTTGGATCAAAATATAACAGACTATTAAAGAAATTTGAAATAACACTAATTTCCAATACACTAATAATCATCATAATAATCATAATAATAACAATAATGATATAATCATGATTAATAATAATCATTTTGACCATCACAATATTAATATTTCTGGAGAACCAAATAAACGATTTTTGTAGTTTGGTAATTGAAATTCGGAGTGATTGGTAACTGAAAAACGTGCCAATTTTTTATGCTCTATTCATAGAGCATTTATCATGGCTAGTTATATATGATTTTCAACATGGAAGCTTTTTACTATTTAATTTCTAAGTTTGTGTGTTTATTTCTAAGTTAGAAGATTATAACGTAAAAGGTCCCAAACTGAATATAAATTTAACCGAAACAAAGAAAAATGAAGTGAAATTGAAAAAAAACGACTTTTTTATTTTTATTCTTTTATGAATAGTGCATATTGTGATTTTCGATAAAGGCTTGCTAATATTTTTAAATTTTAAAATCTTAATTTTAATTAATCACCTTGCTATGTAAACAATATAAATTGATTTTCTTTGTAAAAAAATAAATCCTAATAAAATAAATTGTTACAGCAATATTTTAGTATCTAAATTTTAATTTAAACTATTAGGTGCACACAATTGAAACCCTTTCTTGTTCAAAGCTGCTTCTATAGTTCTATAAAAAATAATAAATAAAAGATTATTCTCGTTTTTTTTTCTTTTCATGCTTATTCTTTTCTATTTCTTTTTTTTAATAAACATTATTTTTATTTTTTTTTAAGAATATTATTTTAAATGACTTGATATTTTTCTGTAGCCGAACTCAATAGCCATAAAAACTGTTTGAAAAATAAAAAAACCGAGAAAAAATATACAGAATAATACATATTAATTTTGTAGATTTTCCAAAACTGTCAAATTTTGTGATTTTATAAATGTCTTTGACTACTCACACCAAACCGTCAACTACAAAAGATAGAATTCGAAAAAAAGATTTAAGCTTCGAAAAAATCCGGCTGAAAGAAAGGTATATTTTACTAAATTTTCATTCCATTTGTCTCTTAAATCAATTAATTTTTATAAAATTCATGCCATATGCCCTAAACATTGTCATTTTTATACATCTTGACAAATAATTTGTAAAGTTTGCTACTAAAATTACAACTATTTTCCAGAAAATATTAAGATTAAACATGACCGAAAACTTTTTTTTATCTTTCAAATCCTAAATATTCCAGAGAAAATTTTTTTATTCAAGGTTTTTTAATTAATAACGAAGCTAAAAGCATTTGAGTGTGTGTGTGTGTGTGTGTGTGTGTGTGTGTGTGTGTGTGTGTGTGTGTGTGTGTGTGTGTGTGTGTGTGTGTGTGTGTGTGTGTGTGTGTGTGTGTGTGTGTGTGTGTGTGTGTGTGTGTGTGTGTGTGTGAGTGTGTGTGTGTGTGTGTGTGTGTGTGTGTGTGTGTGTGTGTGTGTGTGTGTGTGTGTGTGTGTGTGTGTGTGTGTGTGTGTGTGTGTGTGTGTGTGTGTGTGTGTGTGTGTGTGTGTGTGTGTGTGTGTGTGTGTGTGTGTGTGTGTGTGTGTGGCATATATTTTTTAATTACGCACGTCAGACCGCCGCTCAGATAAAAAATATAAAATGATGAGTATATATTTATTAAAAAAATATTTTTAATTTTTTTATTCATAGTCCGCTCTAAATGGGACTTCATTTTTAAATGGGATCCCTTTCATCGTACCCTTTAATGGAATCCCTTTAGATGGGATACCCATTTAAATAGGTCCCTTTGATGGACCCCGTTTAAATGGGATACCCATTTAAATAGGTCCCCACTATTTAATGGGATCCCCGTTAAATGAATTGCTTTGAGAATAGTCCCATTTAAATGGGACCTATTTAAATGGGATACTATTTAAATGGATCCCTTTAAATGGGACTTATTTAAATGGGATCCCATTTAAATGGGACCAAAATCAAAAGGTCCCTTCTAAATGGAACCATCCCGTTGAATAAAAGACACTTTTTTTCAGCAGTTTGTTCTAAGTGTCTCATTTTTCCTTTATTATATATTTTTGCTTTTACTAGTTATTTTATAGAAAAAAATCCATCTATAATAAAATTAAAGTTTGGAATTTTTAGTTTCATAACCTAAAGTACTTTGCAATTGGTTTCAGCCAAACAAAGTTAGGTTTAGGCTTAGGTGTTTAAAGATGTTAAACTTGGGTCTAAAGTAGGCAGATTTTTTCTCGATTCAAGAACAAACAAATTTCATTATATTTATGTGACTTTTTGTTTAAAAATTTTCCTATATCTTGCTCAGTTAGTATGTCTTTTATTTAGTAATGTGCATATTCCAGTATTTAAAATTGTTAATAAATTTTTATAGCATTTTAACAGGATTCTAACATTATTATTATAACATTATATATAAAAATTTACATGCTTAAATAACAAGTCAATATATAAATAATAATTAAATATATTAACTAATCCCAAACAATTCTAATCTATGAAAAGTGACGAAACTTCGCTCAGAAAATTGAAAATACGTGAACTAAATTAACGCAAAAATTGTCATCTAATAATAGCAAGAATATAAAAGCTATCACAAAGGCTTACAGCAGGAGGCTATATTGTCAAAATTTAAATTTCTAAAATTGAAATTCACAAAATTAAATTGAACTAAACTAATTGTATGGTTGAATTATATCTGGCTGACCTCGTAAATTAGTATGCAGCCATGAGCGCACCAATTAAAAATGTGCAGTTATGACGTTTTTTAATAGACAAGCACGCAGAATTTTTTTAATTTCACCTTTTTACAAAATATACAAAAGTTAACCAATCTTAGCTTTTGAAAAATTTTCAGTTTTGTTTTAAATAAAAGGTGCGGAGCGGAGTCAAACTATTTGTCTTCGATTTTGATATTTTTTTGAAAAAAACCTTACCCAACCCCCAATATCCTACAAAAATTTTTTTCAACAAAATATCTCCAGTAGTTCAAGAGTTATGACCCCACAAAAATGGCGTTTTTTGACAATTTTGAACGTGAAAGATTACTTAATAAGTATAACAATTTAAGTTACGAATTATGTACTCAAAAAAAAGTTTTTACCTTAATTTGGTACCTTGATCGTTAAAATTGGTGCAGTATTTGTCAAGATATTGTGTTTTTTGTACAAAAAGCCCTCTATTTTTTCGCTAAAAACACGTGGTGAAGAAAGACAGATTGAGCAAACTTCACAAAATCACTGCCGTCGTTTGGTGTTTTAAACAAAAAAGTTGCGGGTTTTTTGTACGGGAAACGCAATATTTCAGGAATTATTACACCAATCTTAACGATCAATGTATTAAATTAAAGTAGAAAGTAGCCACTTTCTTTGAATGCATAATTTGTAACGTAAATCATTATACCCATAGAGCAATCTGTCACGTACAGAATTGTCGGAAAACGTCATTTTTGGGGTCATAATTCCTGAACCACTGGAGATATTTTGTTGAAAAAATTTTTGTGGTCTATTGGGGGCAGGGGTAATGTTTTCACAGAAAATTATCAAAATCGAAAAAAAAAACTTTGACTCCGCACCGTACCTTTAATTAATTTGATAAATAATTGTTATAATACCGGTTTTAATCTTTATTATTAAACCGTATTTATTAAAAATTTTGAATGGTTTTGTGGTTAAATGTTCGATTTAATACTGCCATTTTTGAGGTCAGCTGGATTTTATTTGCCTATAGTAACCTAAAATTATGCTGTATAAAATAATATTGCATAATGCTGATTTTATTTGTGTAATATTTTACAAAAATTATTATAAATATAGGCTTTTATATACTGTTTTGCTATTTGCAGAAACGTTTTTTGATATTTCATAAAAGTTACAGTTAGCTAAATTTTTGTTGAAGTATAAATGAACCAACATTTGCCATTTGTTAAGTAAGTAGGGCTTAGTCTTATTTTTGTTTTATGTACGGATAAACGGTTTAGTTATTGAAACAAAACTGTTAAAATTATCTGCAGTTATGACTACCGGCTCATTTAGCGCTGCCAACCTTTTTAACATCCAGCGTCATATTATTTGTGCGAGATAGATGCATCTTAAAAAATTGGAATATAATAAATACTAAAAATAGTAATTTTGAGTTATTTTTTAAAAAATAATTTTTTTACAAATAGCAATTTTTTAATCAAAAAATAACAGGATTTTATATTTCATAGAAAATCTAGGCAACCAAAAGCATTTTTTAATTTGATCATTTTTGACAATATAAAACGATTAGACTATTTTTCTAAAACAAATGTAGTCGGTAAAAGTGCATTATAATTTTTTGTCTGGTGGTTTTTTTTATTTCACAAATTGGGTTTTAAAAATCCACTATCTTCTTAACCATCAACTTAAAATTTAAAATCACGTCACAAAATATATAATATAAATTTAAATAATTAAAATAGTTGATTTCAAATCAAAATTGTAATTTTAGATTTTTTTAAGTCATTGTCTACTTAAGTTAAAATTTATATTTTATTATTTTATTCAATTGATTATACATCACAGATATTAACTGTAAGTTCGTTACTTTGGGAAAATAGATCCATTTTTCATTCTGTGTTAAAATTCAACCAAATGCTAAACCTTAGTTTTTGGCTACCTTTCTGTTTACTGTTAATAAAGGTTCATACATTGTACGTTATTTACGAATTTGATTTTTTAGGATACATGCAATTAAAATTTAGGTGTAAAGCTCCAACACTGAAATTTTGAGACCACTGAAACTCTTACCATAGTCTACATATAACCTTAAGCCATTTTTTATATTTCAGCTACAAGTTTACATTTTCATGGGTCCAAGTTTCCAAAATTTTCTAACGGTTTAAAGTTCTAACATCTTGCATAGGATTGGTTTTTAGTCACAAGGTAATTAATTCACTGAATGATTTCATGATTTAAATATATGTTATTTAAAACGATTTAGGGCTTAAAGTTGCTAAACAAACCATCAATTCAGAAAAATGACAATTTGAGCTAGTTTCTGTTCTTAATACTCCCTATCTATCACTATTTCTTTAAAATTCAAGATAAAACAAAAAAACTTCTTAATTTTGACATCAACACATAAAAAACAGTACATCACTAAAGTTAAATTAAAACACAAATCATTTCTCAAAGTGCACAGTTAAACTGAAATAACGATAAAGCTTTAAAATTCATATATTACAATTATTTACAAAAAATATTCGCAAAACACTATGGTGCTAACAATAATTCACAAAAAGCATATACAATTAATAAATCATTTGGAGGTTCATGCAAACATGTGTGACTCAGCACGGAATGAATAAAAAGAGAAACCAAACAGAATAAAGCTTCTGAAGACTGAGAAGTTCAAATTTTGAGCCAGTTTATTCCAGAAACGCCAGTTAAATGTTTATGGTCTAAGTACAGACCCATCAAGACATTAATAAGTAATTCAAAAAAATGATAACTCAAATGTAATGACAATTGTGGTAGCGTTTCGCTCTGCGTAAATTAAAGCAAGAAAAAGATGAAATAGAGCGTAGATTTTAAAAACCGTGCAAAATTTGCAGGGGACTCTATTTTTGTTTGAAAGTGATTTTAACCCCGAACAACGTTTTTTTAAATGGGAAATATGTGAACAACGCCTTATATACAAAATTTTTAATTAAATCAGTTATTGTCAAGCAAAAATGTCAAAAGCATTAATGGACTTTTTTTGAATTATTCAAAGTTTAAAAAAAGACTTTTCGTAACTTATAGCTATGATAAAACTACTGCGTTTTTTAATGATCCTCTTGTACCCCGTTATATTTTTATTAGATCATATCCTTTAAATTAGCTAAAAATTTAAGGTTTTTTTAGCTGTTTTCTGGTTGCTTGGGACAACATAAAAATAAAAAAAAACTTAAAAATTTATATCTGTGGAACATTTTATTGGAAAAATAATTCAATATCAACTACGGATAATTCCACTAAAATTTGTTTTAAGTTTTTCCAAACGTTTTTAAAACGTTCTAACATTGCTTTCATTTTAAGGCATATTACCAAAATGTTTTTGTATTTTTAATTGATTGATGGGAGTGATTGATAGTTTGAATTTTAAATTGTAAACAAAAACTAATTATTAATTTTTTTTCCAAATCATTATTTTATTGTTTAAAAAATCACAGTTCCATTTATACTCCAAATCAATTGATTTTTACAGCAGTTTAACGTAATGTAAGTGAAGGTGTAGTTTTAAAAAAAAATCTTAAACTATATAATGATTGAACATAGCACTGGAGTGATATTGTTACCATAATCAGAATAAAGTCCAAAATGTAGAAAACTGTGGCATCGTGATATTTGCTTGCAATTAATAAATTTACTTAAAAATAAATTTGAACTTTTTGCTGCCATTACACATTCATGACTTTTTGCATTAGTTTTTTAGATCTAGTGTGAGATAAGGTGGGAACACGATCGCCACCTAAAGCTTATAAATTATTTTTTCTTTAAGGATCATTATTTTACTATATATTTTGTTCTATCCCACTTTTAGAGCTAGAACAACTTTATAATTTATGTGGCATTTCATTAGACCATCAATAACTTTTCAGCTGTCTTTGTACTCCATAATATGTTGCGAAAACAACAACGGTGAAAAATTAATAATGTATCTTAATTAGATTCATAAGGTTTGATTGGTCATCATAGATGCACCCATATCTTTAGTATATGATACAGCTACACAAATCTCTTGTATTCGCCTAAAATCCATAGTGTATATCAGAGTGTTTTTTACTGCAGTTGCACCAATATTGTGAATTCATGATGTTAGAATTCAGAATTCTTTTTAAAAAAATAGTTTTGACGGGCAGTCATTTTACATACAAGCATTTTGCTTGACATACAAAACTTTTTTATTTATACTCACAGAATTTTATTGATTGCTTTTTTTCTTATAGGTCTTTCTGGTATAGTCTGGCTCATCATTTACCTTAAATTCTTATATTTATTTTTTTAACTGACGTGAATTAATACAAATCATCATCGGTTTTTGTTTTTAATTTACCGCAAATCTGCATTTCGTTTCCTCGTCTTGTTGTCCTGTAGACAGCTGAATTTTATCTTAAAAGTTTTTAGACCAAAACCAGTGTTACAGCCTTACGGATCTGTTACAGTTCAGTTTGCGGACGCACTTGACTATCGTCTTTAACTTGCTACGACCTGTTCAATCAAGTTGCGTTTACAGCTGCATGCAAATCATCCTCGAAAAATCAGTACAGAAATACAGGGCTATAAGACGTCATTCTGACAATTGTTGTCCATCTCCGTGCGATGATAACCCTGGTACCTTTTGTACTGCTCAAAATTGTACTTCCACTCTTTTATATACTCGTTCTCCCAGCGGGCAAACTCAGCTTTCCATCTGGTTTCCATGTCCGTCAAGCTAGCTGCAAAACAAGTTTTGACAAAATTTTGGCAAAAAACGTACATATTTTAGCAAAATCTAAACGCAAACCTTTGTGCTGACATTATGGTTTTAGTAAAAAAACAATTTACATTAACTTTAATTACTTTTGTGCAAATATAATAAATGCATTTTTTACAAATGAAAAGTGGCGAAAGGCCAAATAAACTTAAAGTTTAAAACAAAATTATTAAGAGAGGTGTAAATATATAAAAAATCATGTCAGTATCTCAGACAGAACTATCTTTAAAATTTTCTTTTGAGAATCCTATCATTAATTCTTTTATCTGTCACAGTTGTCAGATTTTGTTTTTGAAAACTTTTGACCAAGGCACGTAAGGATCTATTCCCAGAAAAATAACAAAAAAAATCCACTAAACAATGAATGACCTACGATTGTGGTGCGACAAAGATTTTGGCTTAAAACCCACTTACACAAAATAAAAAGCATTTGTTTTTAAAAAATTTATCGCAAAACACGTTAGAATTTTAAGGACCCTCAAATGGATGGTACTATTAGCGTATTGCGGCTATCCTTTTTGCTCTATGAAAATTAAAGTGGGAGGAGATAAAAAAGGTCGGTCACCACGTTTATTGAAGATGTGTTTTTCCAGCGTTCATAGGCTGAAAGCGAATGTCATAATTCTGTAGAAATCTTTAAAACGGAACAATTTCCATTTAAAGGGGAAATTTTTGACCATAGGTAATGTCAAGAGAAATCCAGGTTATTTTATTCTTTAAAAAAACTATTAAATGGTAGTGACAGTTATCAGATTTATGTTTTAAACGTAATAGAAATAATTTAGCTGAAAAAATTATATTAAAATTCTAACATTTTTCGAATTTTTTATTAGAGTCTTTATTTTTTAAATATTGTTAAAATTTAAATATATTATCTAAATTAATATACTGTAATTTGTTACTGGACAAAATCAGAACGGAATTTTAATTTTTGAATTTGATAAACTGAAAATTTAATAACTGTTGACATTGCACAAAGGTCCTGTTGTGATATTGCTAAAATGCAAGCGTGTTGCCATTAAAAAATCACAAAGTGCGTCATAACCACAGAACAATACAAAGAGCAATACGTTAATGTATATGTAACGTACTTCGTTCAGTTACGTATTGCTCACACCAACACGGCTTCAAAAAAACAACAATCCACACACACAGCTCTACAAACACCTCTTTTTCAACTCAAAATTCCATAAACAACTACATCAAAGGCCGCAAAGCATACACCACATACAACAATCACAAATCAAAACAAAAACTCATAAAAACAGGAGTCCCACAAGGATCCTGTCTATCACCCACATTATTTAACATCTACACTGCAGACATTCCAACACCACCACCAAACGTACACATCATAACATATGCAGACGACATCACAATATATGCATCACACCCCAAACCACAACATAGCACAACAACAAATACAACCATACTTACACGCAATACAAACATGGACAGACAACACAGACACAACTCACATTAAATGCATTAGCACAACAACACCCACACTATGTCACGCTTGTGTCTGTATGCAGCACCCTGAGAGCTGTGTTTTGTATTGTTTGTAATTTGTTAATTTGTGTGTGTGATGTTGTGGGGCCCCAGATTGTGCTAGCATACTCGATTATTGGTCGAGTGTGGCCTTGTATGTGTGTGTGAGTGTTTCTTTTGGTTTGCCCCACGATGTTGCTGTAAGTGCGTTTATGATTTTGAGTGTTTTGCGTGCTTTGTTGTGTGTATTTGCGATGTGTGTGTTGAATGTAAGCTTGGGGTCAAACGTGAGCCCCAAGATTTTTGGGTTTTTGGTTGTAATGAGTGTTGTGTTGTTTATTTGTAGTGATAATTGTGTGTTGTACTCTGCAGGGTCTGGTGTGAATAGTGTGGATGTTGTTTTGCTTGCATTTAATGTGAGTTGGTTGTTGTCTGTCCATGTTTGTATTGCGTGTAAGTATGGTTGTATTTGTTGTTGTGCTATGTTGTGGTTTGGGTGTGATGCATATATTGTGATGTCGTCTGCATATGTTATGATGTGTACGTTTGGTGGTGGTGTTGGAATGTCTGCAGTGTAGATGTTGAATAGTGTGGGTGATAGACAGGATCCTTGTGGGACTCCTGTTTTTATGAGTTTTTGTTTTGATTTGTGATTGTTGTTTTCTTCTTTTCCCCCATGTGGTGTATGCTTTGCGGCCTTTGATGTAGTTGTTTATGAATTTTGTAATTGTTGTTGGTACTTGTGTTTGTGCGAGTTTGTGTATGAGTTTGTGGTGATTGACAGTGTCGAAAGCTTTGGACATGTCCAGAGCTACGACGACTGTGCGGTGTGGTGGTTTTGGTTTGTTAAAACCTGCTGCTATGTGAGTGTAAAGTGTTTGTAGAGCTGTGTATGTGGAGTGTTGTTTTTTGAAGCCGTGTTGGTGTGTTGTGTTTGGTATGTTGCTTGTGATGTATGAGAGTATGATTTTTTTTTGCAAGTTTTTGTGAGTGCGGATATGAGTGGGGATGGGGCCTGAAATGCATATATATGTTGTATTTGTTTTGCTTTTTGGATTGGGATGTGTTGGAGTTTTTGGGGGTGTGTGTTTGTGTTGTTTGTGTTGTTGTGGTTGTTGGGGGGTTGGTTTGAGGTGTTTTGAATGGGATTTGTAAGTGGAGTTTGGTGTTTGTGGTTTTTTTTGTGTGTGTTTTCTTGGTTTTTTTGGTAATATTGTGTGTGGCGTGGGTTTAATAATGTGTTTGTTTTTTTTCTTGCTTGAGTTTTGGAGGGATTTAAGTTTATATATAGTTTGTATTTCTGGTTTTTATATTTTTTGTTGTATAGTTGTATTTAATGGGGGTGGAGGTTGTGGTGGGATCTGATTTTTGTTTGTCTTCTTGGTTTTGTTTTTTTTTTTATTTTGGCTATTGATTAGGTAATTTTTGAAGTGATGTGTTTGATTGTGGATTTGTTCTGGTGGAGTATATATTTGGAGTTGAGGTGAGATTTTTTTGTTGTTTTTATTTTTTTTGGGAGAGGGGAGTTGATTTTTTTGTTTGTGAGTTGTTGTTTCTGTGTGGCTTGTTGTTTTCTTTTTTTGGTTTTTGGTTTTGTGCTTGTTTTATGATTTTTTTCTTTTTGTTTTTTAACTTGTTTCTTCTATTAATATATATTTTTTAAATTAATAATTTTAGTTTTATAGGTCTTTTTTTTTTAGTTTTAAGTTTTATAGCTTGTTGTTTTTTGTTTTAGTTTTAGGGGGAATGTTAATTTGGGTTTGGGTTTTTTGTTTTTAATGGGCTGTATGAGGAGTTTGTGATTTGGGTGATCTAGGGGGGCTTTTTTATTTTATTTTGTTTTGGATTTCTAATTGTTCTTGCGATTTTGGGCTATTTAGGATTTTGTTGTTTTGTGTAAGTTTTTTGTTCTTTTTATAATAGTTTTTGTTTATTTATTGTGCTAAACTTTAATGTTTATGTGTTTGTTTGAAGGTTTCTGGATTTTAATGGTTAGGGGTGATAAAGAGGGGGTAGGACTGGATTTGCTTAGGGGTTAGGGATAGCTAGTTGGGTTGATGATAATATATGATATTAAGTCGAATACAAGGGCAACAAAGAAATACAATACCTCATACAAAACTCTAAACTAGTACCTCTTGCAAAAGGATATTACTATATCTATAGCTAAAATAAATAAAAAAACTGATATTGACGCTAAGAGAATAATGATAGGTTTCTTAGTGATGTTGAGTGGGAGCTAGAGATCGTTGATGATATATACTTTATGTGCGATTGATAATTAATGTATGCCATATTGTTTATTTGGATTATTTGTTTATGATAGGTGCTAGCAGGAGAGATGATTTTTGTTTTTATGGTTGGCGCCTTTATTTTTGGTTTGGTTATAGGAGATTGTGTTAATTGATTGTAGAGTGGTGTTTTGGTTTTTGTTTGTTTGTGTGTGGGTGGGGTAGAAAGTCACCTAACATAATAAACACAAACACAATACCGCACAGTTGGAAACTTTCCAACTACATCCCAATTCCAAAACCAAACAAAAACATCAACAACAGCCAATCATTCAGGCCCATCTCACTCATATCCTGCACTCGCAAAATACTTCCATACATCACAAGCAACATACCAAACACAACACACCAACACGGCTTCAAAAAACAACTTTCCACATACACAGCTCTACAAACACTTTACACCCACATAGCAGCAGGTTTTAACAAACCAAAACCACCACACCGCACAGTCGTTGTAGCTCTGGACATGTCCAAAGCTTTCGACACTGTCAATCACCACAAACTCATACACAAACTCGCACAAACACAAGTACCAACAACAATTACAAAATTCATAAACAACTACATCAAAGGCCGCAAAGCATACACCACATACAACAATCACAAATCAAAACAAAAACTCATAAAAACAGGAGTCCCACAAGGATCCTGTCTATCACCCACATTATTTAACATCTACACTGCAGACATTCCAACACCACCACCAAACGTACACATCATAACATATGCAGACGACATCACAATATATGCATCACACCCAAACCACAACATAGCACAACAACAAATACAACCATACTTACACGCAATACAAACATGGACAGACAACAACCAACTCACATTAAATGCAAGCAAAACAACATCCACACTATTCACACCAGACCCTGCAGAGTACAACACACAATTATCACTACAAATAAACAACACAACACTCATTACAACCAAAAACCCAAAAAACTTGGGGCTCACTTTCAACCCCAAGCTTACATTCAACACACACATCGCAAATACACACAACAAAGCACGCAAAACACTCAAAATCATAAATGCACTTACAGCAACATCATGGGGCAAACCAAAAGAAACACTCACACACATACAAGTCCCCATCACTCAACCAATA